>LD688948.1:282416-317823 GCA_003118335.3 Papilio memnon
TGCCTGACGCCAAACCCTCTTAGGGACTACTTATTAATTAATTTAGAATTTAGTTGGAATAATTCATATCACTGTTGGAAAAATACACTATCTTACTAATATTATAAATGCGAAAGTTTAGATGGATGGAAGTTTGTTAGAGTTTGTAGCTTAAACGGCTGAACGGATTTCGATGAAATTTAGCATAGACGTAGAGGACAGTCTGGAAGAACGCATAGGCTTTTGCTTTTTTTTTTAATTCCACGCTAACGGAGACGCAGGCGAAAGCTAGTCTAGGAATAAACCATACCTGTACATCTCCCGGACCATGAATTTTCTTATCGATGTTTAATACATTCTGCACCAATTTATTCATACTGCCATTACTCTTTTCGTTTATAATGAAAGTGTCTTCAGAACCGCCGTCTCCCATAGCCGTTAATATTTTACACAACAATTCGTGTTTCAATGGAGTCTTGTTATATTTATTCGCTAAAGTTACAAATTCCTTTGTAGCCTCCTCTATATTGTCACTGGAAAAATAAGTTTTATTTGTAACACTCTAATGAATAGATAATTCACAGGAAAATAACCTATAATTACTGTCTATGGCAATAGTAAATCTCCAAGATGACATTTTATTTTCCCCGATCGTGTTAAAGAATCATTTTTTACATTACTTTAAATTGTCGTGGTTTTTACAAATATAATGTTCGTAAAATACGAGGTTCTTACCACGATTGGGTTATTTTAAGTCCCGATATTTCGGTACAATTGAAGCAGCAAAGTGCAGTCAGCTCTTGACCATAGCACATGCAACTGTACCTTATCGGGAGCTAAAACCCAATCGTGGTATATAACCCGTATCTTAGGAACATTAAATTATATTTACTACAAATCTTACATCAAATTATCACCATCAGAGCATGAGCAGTGCAGTTTAAACTACATGGGTAGGAAATATGCATCCTTAACTGTACCTTAATATACTTACTCATTGAGATGCACTCGTACAAGTGGTCCCAGGATAGTGTTACTGGGTTTACAGTAACGAAGCTCTGTGAGCAGTGAGAACATGCGGCGCGTGTTGTCCGCAGTACCGCGGGCAGCCACTGCCGTCAGCAGCCGCCAACAGTTCATAGACACGCTCCTACCGCCCATCACTTGTCTGTACAGATGACAGTGAATAATGACAAGAGTCCAGTTATCACCAGCTCACTATACCACCCCACTATGGTGCTTGGAGCCTACTGGTAACTAGGCTTTAGTCAACCACGCTTTCTGGGGGTGACTTCACACATATCTTTGAATTTCTTCGCCGATATATGTGAATGCATCACGTTTTTCTTCACCGTAATGTCGGGTAATTTATGTACATATGAAATTCGAAAAATCACATTGGTACATGGCGGGATTCGAACCCAGGACCTGTAGATTACAAGTTAAGTGCTCATACCACTGAGCCACCGACGCTCCACTACAATTCGTTTTATGCACGGGTCACGGTGAAAATATATAGCCTATAGCGTGTCGTAAGGGTAGGGCTTTTTATAAAAAAAATATACTGTGATTGCTGACATTTTACATATAAAAGCGAGTTAAGTCTTACCTATTCTTTGATTGTTCGATAATCAAATCGAACGCCGGTTTTATCTTGTTCCTATACACCATTAATGTGGCGAAATCAATCACTTTGAACTCATCTAGGGTGAAATTAGGAAAGGATTTGTTGAGATCGACGAGAGCCAGCTCCGCCGCCTCTAGTTCACCTAGCTTCACGTGCAGGTCGAATATAGCTGCTTTCATACCCGCTGATAAAAATACCTAGAAAACATTGCTACTGGAATTTCATCATCAGCTCATTTTTACCCAACTGAAGGACTCGAAGCCTACCCTAAGTTAGACCTAGACTACGCTGGCCCACTAGGGATTAACTTTACACATATCTTTGAATTTCTTTACAGATATGTGAGGCACTATGTTTTCCTTCACCGTCCTGAGTAAATGTACAAATAAAATTCGAATTGCGTTTGAGCTGTCTAAAAATATGTCAAACCTACTAAGGGAAAGAAAATCGCACACATAAGAAAACTACAGTCCAAAAAGAATCTTGTGCTTTTTTAATATTCTGATTCTAATGAGCTAGTACTTAAACTTATGTTCAGCAGGCCAGATAAATGTATCGCACTATATCGAAAAACATAAATAATTTCCCCGTTTTCGCATTAGTTTACTAGCACTTTAAATACTTACCCCTTCTTTCTTACACTTGTCGAGTATTTCCAGTGCGGCAGGCAAGTTATTCTCCCTGCAGTACTGCTGAAGTAATTTCCTTAATACACCGCGTGTGTTCATGCCCTTAGCTTCTAATTCATTCAGATGTGCCCTTAGAGATACTTCATTCATGTTTTTCTACAAGAAAATTGTTTAATTTCAGACATTTCCAAAGGTTTTATCAGTGGTATTTAACAAAAACATATAGCAGACTAGCTTTCGCCCGCAACTCCGTCCGCAAGGAATTAAAAAAAGAAGTAAGTAGCCTATATTTTCTTCTGGACCATTTTCTATGTCTATGCCAAATATTACTTGATCCGTTCAGCAGTGTCTACAAACTCTAACAAACATCCATCCATCTCAACTTTCGCATTTATAATATTAGTAAGAAATTACATAGTACTGAATAGCGTCTATTATATTGGCATAAAAGAAACTTAAAAAACCTTACAGGATGAGGCATTTGCTGAACAAATATGTCGCTTTCGTCTATTAATCGTTCATCAGTGATACCAATGAGGTTGTTCCTAAAATTCTCAGTAGTTTCTTGATCATAGATTTCTGGAAGTCTAGATATACAATAGTCTGCCGCGGATGTCGATATCTTAAGGGATGTTTCTTTTAAAGCCTAAAACATTTAAAAAAATTAGGTTACATTAGTACAGGGTGTTTCAAATATGGTTCGAAAATGTTAAACAAACAATGCAATTTTTTCTACCTGAAAAAGAAATGTAGCTAGTAAAACGTAGGCTACGTTTTTAAGCATCAAAAAACATAGTAAAGAGTTATTTAGACACAAAATTAACTAATAATCCATACTGTATGTAGAATTTGTTACTAACCTGTACAATAGACATAAAATCTGATAGATCCTCCTTAACTTTCTTATGCCTCATAAAAACACACAAAAATCTCCCCACCCAGTCTTTGTTTTTATCTAGAGCTTTAGCAGTAACATCCTCTAGAACATGTATCGTTGATTTCACGTCCAAGCTGATTAGATAACCTTTAACTATGGATCGTAATAGAACATCCGTATCTACTTTTCCTTCAAATAATTCACCTATAATAAAAAATCAAAACAGTTTAAATTACACAATATAATTTTTTTACACATATAAAACTCAAAAATTAATTCCGCCTTTTTTAGAGCGTGCAACTTTCTGTAAACCTGTGCGAGGGTTTACATTCGCTTTGATTCCTATGAGTTTATATGGAGGTGCGCACACTACTCGATTTTTAGTTGTGCAACTAAACAGTTGAATGGGCTGTGAAACAATTGACAATCGACAATCGCATAACAGTTGTGCGATAGTTTACAGAGAACTAGTTTTCGCCCGCGACTTCGTCCGCGTGGAAATGAAAAAAATGTGAATAGCCTATGTCTTCTTCCAGATTATCCTCTACGTCTATACCAAATTTTATCGAAATCTGTTAAGCCGTTTAGGCTACAAACTCTAATAAACATCCATCCATCTAAACTTTCGTATTTATAATATTAGTATGATTGATTGAGAATATATAAAAAATCTTACAAATTTCACTAGCGGCTCTCACTTGTCCTGTATTTAATAATGTTTCCATCATCGGAGTGAGTACAGTGGACACAGACAGGCCCGTGTCTTGGAACTTCTTCATTAAGTTCTGCGGAGACGTGAAACTGACATATGGCAGAGCGTAAGTCATGATTGTCTCATAATCCGGCTTTACGTCCATTTTAACCATAGTAGATAGCGTGTTCATTATACCTAAATAAATTGAAACATGATAAATGTCGCCTTAAACCTCAAATTTTAACATCATAAGAAAAAATTATAAATTTAATAATTAGAATGCTGTGTTGCCACATTCAAACACATAACTAGCTGTCACCCACGATTGTCAACGCGGAATTAAAAAAAAAACTTCATGCCTATATGTTCTTCCAGTTTGTGTTTTACATCTATGACAAATTCCAGCGAGATCTGTTCAGCCGCTTTAGAGATATGTAAGAAACATCCATCCATCTAAACTTTCGCATTTATAAGATAGTAACATTATAACGTTTTATAAAACGTACCTTTTTCTCCATATGTCTTTGACATGTGAAGTAATATAGGCCAAAAATAATGCGGTCTAACTGGCATGCCCATTTGTTTCATCCGAGTAAACAAGTCCAAAGCTAAGGGCACTTTGCCCAACTGTAGCGCTGCTTCACAGGCATTCTGTAATGCTATAGGATTTCTACCGGATGACATCAGTTCTTCAGCTATAAGAGTGATCACGGCAGAACTCTAAAAGATGCACATTTTATTTATCTGACAGGTCACAATTTATTACAGATTTTTCCATGACTTGACAGATTTAATGTATAAGGCTGACTTAACAAACCAGCTTTTCAAATTGTTTATTATAGCGTCAATATTCTTTACCTAATTTCTACCAATTATGAAAAGACAGAAGTAAAAAAGTATTAAAAATGGACTAATCTAAGATAGACTAATCCGAAGATATGAGACAATTACCTGAAAGTTAATAAAATATAACAATTTATAAGTACCAAGATGTTTTACTTTACACTTAATTATGTTTAAAGAAAAACTTCTTAGCCTATGTGTGCTTCCAGACTATGTTCTAGATCTATGCCAAATTTCATCCAGATCCATTCAGCAGTTTAGGCTACAAACTCTAACAAAGCCATTCAAACTTTGACATTTATATTATTAAGTAAGAAGTAAGATTAACTTACTATAGATGCCTTCACACAATCTCTGACCAAGCTTCGTCCATGCAAACCTTGGTCATCTTTGGGACCGAATGATGGTAAGGGAAGACATTTATATATTTCCAAAGCAGCTATAGGGTGATTTTGAAAAACTAACGATGTCGATACACTCTGCATATAGGGTGTTATTGATGGTGTTTTAAGAATTTCTTCTGGTAGGAATTTAAGAACCTGAAATGGAAAAAAATAACAATGATATAGTATTAACTAGCTGTCGCTCGCGACCTCGCCCGCGTGATATTAAAAAACATAGCCAATGCTACTCACTGATAACATAGATTTTTAATGGTGAATGAATTTTTGAAATTGGCCTAGAAGTTTTTGAGTTATTTTCAATACATACATAAAATACAAATCTTTCCCCTTTATAATATTAGTATAGATTAGACAGACAAAACATCTTTAGTGTTTTAAAATACACATTTCGATAAAAAAATCCATTTACCTTAGGAATAGCATCATTCAAGCCGACTGAGGCCAACATTTTTACTATTTTCATAATATGAGTTTCACCAAATTGGATTCCGTGCTGTTGGGCTTTGTGTATTTCGTTAAAAACAAGATCTTGCTTCTTATTAAATGCGTACGCCCTGATAGTAGCTGTATATGTGTCTACTGAGGCTTCAAGTTTTAGAGATTTCATCATTGTTAGAACTTCTTTAATGTTGCCTAGATTACTGGAATAATAAATATATAATTTTAATTTAGGGGTTTAAGCATTTGGCTTGTAATCTACAGGTCTTGAGTTCGACTCCCGCCATGCACCAATATGATTTTTCGAATTTTCATATATACATAATTTACCATACATTCTTACGGTGAAGGAAAACATCGTGATGCAACCTGCACATATCGGAGAAGAAATTCAAAGATATGTGTGAAGTCAACCAACCCGCACTTGGCCAGCGTGGTTGACTCTGGCCTAGTCACCCTAACTTAGGGTAGGCTCCGAGCCCCTCGGTGGGGACGTATAGTGAGCTGGTGATGATAATGATGATGATGAATTTTAATTTCCTGATTGTTTTATATTCAATTGGATTGCTTTACTTTTTACACAAAACCACACATAGGGTAATAGATGCATACAACTACACAGCCTAAAATCAATACAGATGTTTAGTTCTGCCAGTTTTAACTGAAGATTTGCACTGTTCAGTTAAAACTCTGCATGTCTAGGCAAAATCTTAACACGTTAAACGCCGATAGAAAAAATTAAAAATCATAAAAATATTTTTGGTCGTAATTTGTTTATTATGTTACGATATGAATAGAAAATAGGTTTTATCAATTCTGTACATCTAATAATAAAGACTGATTTTAATTATATATCCTGAATATTTATTTTGGTTACTTTTTTCGCTATTTTTCAATTTTTTCAATTCCTTACAAGGTATGTTTGTCCCAATGCGCAGTATAGTTCTACAGCGCCATGCCGGTTACAAAGTACGAATAAAGTAACAATCAGTATATGGCGGCGGCGAGAAAAAGTAGTTTGAATATGACTATATGTTGAGGTCACCGGTGACCCCCATGGCGTGTAACGTGTTAATCTACCAGTAGAAATGAGACTTACGACAGTTAAAATTCATAAGTAGTTTTACTTAGAATGTCATGAATATGTGTTTGTAAAAACTTACCCCGATTTTCCTTGACACATAATCAAGGAATTAAAAATCTCTTCCGTTGCAGGTATATCTGCAGCTTTCATATTTGCTATCACTTCTGTCGCTTGATTGATATCTCCAACCTAATATTAAAAAGTATTACTTACATAATGCAAATAATATTATTTATAGTAGCTAATATAAAATATAATGAAAGGTTTTTTTCCTTTTTATTATAATAGTTTCCGCTTAAAGCCTACTTATATTTTACATTTTTATATTCACCTCTCCGAGAGCCTGAAGAATCAATTCATAAGTCATAATATTAGGTTTCACTTTACCCATTTGTTGTATAAATGAGCTAACATTCAGTGTTCTGTTATTAGCAATGTATACTTTCAACAACTCATTGTAATGTACAACATCAAATTCTGTATGTGGCCTGAAAGTAAATACAACACTTAGATCAAACTAGCTTTTGCAACTACATCTATAAGGAATTTTAAAAAAAATAGCTCAGGGAGTAGTGTACATGTACTTTACATCTGTGCCAAATTATATTGAGATATGGGATTATTCCCAACTGTCACCCCACTCTGTCCCCACATCTGTCCCCTTGTCCCACCTTTTGCGACAAGGGGACAATTGGAACTTATTTTATTTCATAACAGTTCCATCTGTCACCTTATTGGTGATAGTGGGACTAAAAGGTGTAAAGGATGAAACTTTTCATTCTCATGTGGGGACAGAGTGGGGTGATGGTTGGGAATAATCCAAGATATGTTAAGCAATTTTGCAAATATGTAGTAAAACTTATCCATCAAAACATGGATTTTCAGTATTAGCTTAATTTATAGAAGTGTGTCAAGTAGGAAGTATGATTGAATTGAATAATTGATAGTTTTATATATTTCTAAGACTCCAAGTATATAGAAAAAGGTAGGACCAAGAAACATATCTCTGATACTATCATTAGATAAAACCAAAAATTCTTGTATTTCCAACCTATCATCTGGGACATTATGTTATTTCTTCAGTCTGCCTCACCATTGAGCTGTAGAAGATATTGAAAAAAAAAATACTCACTTTAATGCTATCCAAACTTGTTCAAGCAAATCCATTCTACAAGATGGACTTTCATCTGGTAGTAATTCTGCACAACAACTGATTAAGAGCAAGCCTTGCTTTTTGGTGGAGAAATTTAATTCTTTCACCTTATTTATCACTCTTGTAAAATCATTCTTGTAAACTCTCCTCTTTTGATGTATATCACTTGACAAACCTGCTATTAATTTTTCTAACAGCTCCTCCGAAGCCATTGATGAATTGTATAGTTTAAAAGACTTATCATGCGGTAAATGAGTGATACTTTCGGGTAATGCATTATCCTTGCTAGTAACTTTTTCGGATATATTGGTACCATCTACATTTAAAAATCTGTAATAAAAAAACAACGAACTATTATCATAAGAAATATGTACTATTTTTGGATGACTAAATGTAAGAAGGTGGGTTTAGTACAAAATTCAACTAATATAAGTGTAAGAAAACAAAAAACATAACCTGTATTGTTCGTTTCTATAACAATTACATACTGTCGGTGGCCTAAAACCGACAGTTTGTGGAATTGATTTATGAGATAATTTTTTAAGCAGTTTATATGAATTCGGAATATATATCCATCGCCTAACCAACATTTTCCAATTTTTTACAAAAACTTAAAGAAATTTAGAACAGTTTTAGAGTTGTTTTGACATTGACAATTGACATTAACTTTTAAATATTCTAAAATCAAAGTATTGGCAGCACCGATGTCAAATGGAGAGATGTTAAGTGGAGAGGCTGAAAAGCACAGAACTTTATGTCTTGCCTTTTGATATTTGTCACTTGGACTGATAATAGCGGTTCCTTGTTTTTTTCTTATTTTCTTCATCGTATATTTGTAAAGAATATACCTATCTACAGTACCAATGTATCATTTTTTTTCTGAATATTTGTTACAATTAGAATTCGTTTATAGCTAACTACTCTTTGACTTTGTTATAACTGGACTGGAATTTGAAAAGCAACTTCATTCCAGTGAGTTAGTATTGTTCACACACGTGGCGCTAGTGTTCTCAAATGTAACATCAAAACTTCAAAGTGAAACTGTGATTTGTGAATGTCAATCGTGGATGTGGAATGTTTTGTGTTGTGAGTGAAAAGTGGATGTAGGAATAGCAGATTTATAGTTGACATGTGGTAAGTTTGCCTCTTTTTCTGAATCACTCAATTAATTTTACATTTCGAACTAATAGTGTAGTAGTATTTTTCATAACTCACCTACTACTGTTTTTTAAGCGGCTCTCGGCGGCCGTTAGCTGACCGCCATCGCCCAAGCCCATTCACGAACGAAAGGCACCGCCTTTCCTGACGAATATGACATTAGATCAAGTTTTTTTCCCTAGTATTTGGCAAACGCATATATATTTTATATTTCAGTCCGGCGTGATATAAATTACAACCTAACCTTTCAGAAATTTGACCCCCTTATTTAAACAACCAGTTTCCAAGCAACATAAGTAATATTGTTGCCGCCTTCCCGCCGATGATTCATGTTTAAATCTATGGTTTTGCCACTGACTGTGATGAATGATGATGATATGGAAAATTAACAAGTATTGCATTACATGAAGTAATGTTTTCTTGTTGCACTGTATGAGTATTTTACATAAAAAATTTAAAAAGTAATTTTATGAATGAAAAAAGTTAAAAAATGTGTGTACATGATGACAGTTTCTAAACAACTTCAAAGATGTAATTTTGAAGAGATTATTGAGACAATAATTTTGGTATTCTTAAATGTTCTACATTTCTCTCTCATTACTCCTACAAAAAAGATGTTCTGACTGTGTTAGGGTGATTGTTAACACAACTTAAGTTATCCAATCACTTGTGATGATAACAGCTCCCTAATGATTTGAATCATGATTCTAAAAAAATGATATATTATCTATTACTAGCTTTTGCCCGCGACCCTGTTTGCACAGAATTAAAAAAAACAATCTTCTCTTCCAGACTATGTCCCACATTTGTGCTAAATTTCAGCAAGAGCCATTAAACCATTCTAGAGATACAAAGTAACTAATATTCATTTGTCCATTTAAACTTTTACATTTGGACTTTTAGTTAGTTTACCATGTTAGAAATTGTCTATAAAAATGATAATTGTGAAACATTATAGTTTTAACAATACTGTAACCATCAAAAAGATAGAACTGCAGATCCAAAAATTATTATAAATCCGAAATATGACTTCACAGCCTAATAATGTTAACTATGGTAGTGTACTTCAAAATGTATGTGATGTCTAATATCGTTTTTCCTGTCTAACAACTTAATTTGAAGTTATTTGTGAATAATCATTCATCATGAGTAATGTTTATAATATTTAATAAATGTAAAAATAAATATTGGTTGTTGAATATGATATTATATTACAATTTGTTTCTTTATGGTTCACATTTTTATATCCTGTTAGATTGAAATCGGACAAACTGTTTTATGTATGGAAATAATCTGTTTATACTAATATTTACTTTAAGATAAAACTAGCTTTATGAAATAAAATGTGGTGTTCTCGTCTACATTTACGTTTGTCATTGCCATTATTTGTTGTAATGTCATTTGTCTTGTAATGCATTATTTTTGTCTATAGACACCCAATCATAAAAATGGATGCATCCAATTAATAATACTAGCTGTGTTTGCAGTCTGTGGTTTCGTCTAATTGCAAGGGGTCTGGCATGACGTATCGCTAGACAGTCTCCCCCACAGTCCTTTATAATAAATCCTACAGTCACTTCTAATTATTTGAATTACATCCATGTTTATGTATAAGTCCAATTACTTTCAATGACATGTAGTCGAGCCATCTTTCTAAAAATGTACGTTTTTTTCTTTTTCATTAAGTTGTCTGAAGTAATTCTATAATGCAAATGGTCACAAATAACCCGTATTCATTACGTTTGCTAGTAAATTACGAAAAAATCGTAAACTCTTACCAACTATTGATCTAATAACTATTTTGTTAATTCGGTTGGAGATTATTTTTGTTCGCGACTTCGTTTTCACGAAAGTAAAAAAATCAAAAAACAACTTATTGATATTGTTTTTTTAAATAGAATTTTTAAAGTCGCTTCCGAAGTTTTTTATACATATAAATATTTCGTCTTTATGTGTATATGTTTCGTTTTTATTAATGTGATGTTGGAAATAAAAATCACATAGACTACAAAAGCCATTAGTGATAACAGAACGTTGTCTTATCGGCTTTCCTTATTAGTTTATGATAATCACGTTTTTAGGTTACTACAAATGTATTTGGTTTGTGCTATCACTTAGTAACAGAGAATAAGGCCATGGTACAAGGCCGTGATCGTGTTAATTTAAATTATCTATGTTATTTTTTTTTATTCTATGAATGAACAGTTAACGTAAAATTTTAGCCAACTTATGCTTGGGACAGTCTACTTTTTGTAATGTCTTTTTTTGACTCCGGTTAGAAAGATAATTTATGACGTATTTAATTCAAATTTACATTTTTCGCAATTACGATAAATGTCTGTTATCTGCTGCGAGCAATATCGTCAGTTTAGGCATGTGCCTCGCGTTCGGATTGGCATGCACGACAGTGTGCTTGGCGGATGGCAACCGAAACGAGATATCAAGCGCAAGTTATAAGCGCGCCATGTCGTAAGATATTTACATAAAAAGCTTCTTTAATGTATTTAGAAAACAAATTAGACTACTAATCACAATTTAAAATAATAATGAGCAAATTATTTTATAAATAAACTGTAGTCTACTCCTTGTTAATCTTTGTTTACAAACTTTTGTATTATTAACTATAGTGTATTCCGCTGTCGCTTATGACTTGTAATATGCCAATTGTGATACATTTGTGGTGTTTGTACCCACGCACTTTATGGACGGAAGTTCGTATTCGTGCGCTCCCGCGTTCCTAGATTACATAGTGAATAATCAGTGTGTTACGTGTGATATATTTTGCGGCATTCGATATATTTTATCATATGACCTGACATTGACCTCTCAACCAGTATAAAAATTATTTTATACTAGCTTTCGCCCGCGACTCCGTCCGCGTGGAATTAAAAAAACAACAGCAAGTAGCCTATGTGTTCGTCCAGACTATCCTCTACATCTATACCAAATTTCATCGAGATTGGTTCAGCCGTTTAGGCTATAAACTCTAACAAACAAACATCCATCTATCCATCCATCCATCCATCCATCCACCCATCCATCCATCCATCCATCCATCTAAACTTTCGCATTTATAATATTAGTAAGATTAGTAAGATGTTAATTGAGTCAGTAATTAAATTTGAATTAATGACGATGGTATAATATTGAGAATAACGCAGGGATATGGATTTTGGAATACACATAATGTTTTTAATGTTAGAAATATTAATGTAATAATATTGACAAATTCTTCATTTACATACTGAATATTAAAAACTGAAAAACTAATTTTAACTCTTGAAAATTTCAATCTGTGCATTTTACAGACGAAGTATTTATGTTTTTATTAAATTTTCATCCCCTTTGCGAAGTCGAGAGCTTCTGTTGGATAATAACAGGTCCCGGTACGGTTATATAGAATTAATTTTTCAATCCAATGAGCTTTGCGTACTTTAGATATAAAATTCATTGGGTAATCCTATCTTAACAGGCAATGGTTTTCTAAATGTTATGCTAACATTTTTTACTAAAATTAATAACCATTTTAAACAAAACTAAACCTAAGGGATGCTAAGACAATAAATGGTAATTTACAATATCGGGACTCTATAATAAGTTTACTACTTAACACTTAGCTTGCAGGAATACTTCGCACCGAATTACATGCATAATATCGCAGTGGATCCCAAACTGCTATATTATTTACCACGAATGTTCTAAATATATATTTTTACGTGACCCGCGCTCCAGCGACAGCAAATACGTAAAAATACGTTCCCCGCATACTAAGTGTTAAGATACAAATCTTTTTAAAACTAAAATTAATTAATCTTGTACATTACGTCATTGCTTTCCTAAATTCGCCAGTGTCGCGGTCTATAGTGCATTTAAGTGAGCCCCAAGCGACCATGTAATTAAAACTTTAAGTACCAAACGGTTTAATTAAGACATTATTAAATGTTCTGTAAGACTTTAATTTACGTATTTAATTAGTCTGCATTTTTATTTTTTTACTCTAAAAATTAACATCGCTTTTAATAAATTATTTGCAAAAATCTATACATGGGTTACTAGCTCTTAGTAGAAAGAAAACATCCAATTTCCTAGTGATAAAGAGATAAATTTAACGCATATATGTTGAAAATTACTACTGCATTTCTTAGTGTTTTACTAAAACTATTACTCCATAACAATTATTTAGGTTTAAAATTTCGTTAATCTACTTCAGGAAGCAATAAACCCTAGGAATCTATAGAAACCCTTAATAGTATAATATTTTCTTATAAGGCAGGTCGGTTCATTCACCATTTATAGCAAAAGCTACTCGATTGTAGCGCTACCGTGGACGTAATAATTCAATAGCCTAGTGTATTGCATGTCTGTAAATAAATTGCTTTGTTTCGACATAAAATAGAAAGTGGATATGTTTTACAACGCTTGCCTAAGACTCCCTGAACATTTTATGGTGAGATCACGTTAAAACTATTTAGGAATTAGAGTATTGTAATTTCTATGTTTATTTACATAAAGTTGAACAAATGTATTTGGATAAAAATAGTGATTTTTGTTTCATAATGTAAGATTTAGATAAAATTTTACACAGATCATTATTTATTCAAGCATGTTGAAAGAAACACTACTAATTAACCCTTAAATGCATCTTGTTGCCAAATGAATATATGCCACGTTTTACTTTATTTGATTGAAGTCGTGTGGTATGCGTTTCCGAACGCACTTTGACGACCACAGATAATAAACATATTGAGTGTTTTTTCATAATAAATATCAATATTTTATACCAGATTTTTTTGACTATTTTTTATGTTATATGTCATCTAAATACTTTCCAGGGCGCAATAAAAAACCAAGCATTTAAGGGTTAAACGATAAAATATAAAATGAGTATCCATTGTTTCAGGTGTGCGCGTGTCGTTAGATAAGCAACCGTGTACTGCAGGGTTGTCGCGGCGATACAACAACAGTGTGGAATGGTTCCGGTGTGTTGGCAGTGTCTCTTTGATGTGAGTAGCCCTATCGGAGCTTAGTGTGATGAAGTGTGACCGATTTTTAAATTTGGAACGTCCTAAATTACCGAAGAGGTTTTACATCTCGACTTGCTGAAGGCGAAGGTACATGGTAAGGGCTTAGACGATTTTTTTTATCATTTTTCTAGTTAAATAAAAGTTTCTGCTCTGTCAAGTCTGTAAATAGATTCGCAGTTATAAAAATTATAAAATTAACTTTTCTGAAGTCTATGTATAACTGATCTATTAATACTTGCTCGCGCTTATTTTGCTCTCATAGATAAAATATTCTTGTATTTCTATAGTCCGTTGGACGAGCAGAAAGCGTGACTGCTTATAGCCATGACTTGTTTGTTCCAATCTTATGTAGAACTGAGCGGTGATGTCCATTTTAAAAATATTATGTACTCTCTTTTACGTAATGTTTAAATATTATCCAAAAATAAACATTACTTAAATGGAGACGGTAAATAGACTCACTTGGTGAAAGGTTTTTAATTTGTTTTTATCATAAATGTTTAGTAGTTTTCAATTTAAGGCCTAAGATACCATATCTTTAAGTAATTCGCAAGGTGGACTTGTATTATTTGCGGCTATTTAACCTTGGCGTAATGGTTTGCATAGATTCTCGAAATGTTGAAGTGGTTTGCGCATTAAGGGCAGGCATGCAATGATTTGACCGTACATAGAAATAATTGACAACTTGATAATCACGTTTTAAAAGGTCTGTCTATCTGGTTTTGCAAAAAGTATATGGTAGAAACAAAAACGTTGATTATAGGAATATACATAAAAAAACTTTAAAAACTTGTATAATAACAAAATACTAATAGCGAAATTAGGGTTCTCTTACTCACTTAACTTAGTAAGTTTTAGAGTTAAACTGCGTGTCTACTTAACTAACCAGTCGCACCTGTGCGTGGGCGTCAGCGAGCCTGTTCGCACTCAAAGCCTTACCAACATCATGCATACCTAACACGCCTTAAATCGTGCCTTGACTTCAATTATTTTAAAATCCGTAAAATTTAAAATATTCATAACGTAAAATTATACGTAAAAATTTAAAATTTTAAGATATTTAATTTGGATTCAAATTATTTAAGTAATGATTACTAAAAGTTGTGAAGTTTGTTAATTTTTTAATTGTAAATCTTACTATCTCACTAATATTATAAATGCGAAAGTTTAGATGGATGGATGGATGGATGGATGTTTGTTAGAGTTTGTAGCCTAAACGGCTGAACGGATCTCGATGAAATTTGGTATAGACATAGAGGATAGTCTGGAAGAACACATAGGCTACTCACTTTTGTGTTTTTAATTCCACGCAGACGGAGTCGCGGGCGAAAGCTAGTATGTACTATTGTTTAAAGGTTAAATTACACTACTACGTGTGAGTTGATTCGAAAATAATGTCGGTTTAATCTACACTAATGTTTATTAAACGTTTACTTGTTCACACTCAATTGTTGTACAAAAACGTTATTTAAGGATTTTCCTGGAAATTATTAAATTAATTTAAATTATTCACTTATATGTTTGTTTCTAACAAAAAAGAATCTATAATACCAATTTTTTTTTATTATTTATCGTAAGCGATAATCTAAACATTGATCACATTTATTATCAGTCATTGCTTATATTGCTGGTCATACAGGTGTGCACTTTTGATTTGTGTCCTGAATTATACTTGGTGATGTATTGAGATATTGTATAAAAAGGCATGTTTTTAAACAATAATAGAAATTGGCGGGAAATGTTGAAGCTAGTACGTGTAATAGGAATGTGAAGTGTCCGTTAAGCCAATTGGTATTCATTGCGTTATCATCGACAGCGGTTGTATCTGGCGTCTAACACCCAGCTTTTATTCAGCTTGTTGATTCTACTGTCAATATAATTATTACGACGACTACAGTCGGTTTCCCAGTTACGTTTAACTCTTCGTTAGGGCTTTTGGTTCAATAACTTCATGAAATGCGTTCCCAAACTACGTAACTTGAATATTACATTGAAACATAGCTTAACCTAACAGAGTCACTAGTTAATGATAAAGCGATCGAAAACTTCAGAAACCCAGTATTATTGATTTATAGATTGTTTTTTTGTTTGTATTGAAAAACATTTAAATATGGCTAAACAGTTTAACATCTTTTTATAAAGGCTTAGGTTATATTCGTTTACGTAAATCGACTTACAGATGCAAAACATTTACAAAGGGTCTGCCAAATTTTATGCCACGCTGCGCGTTGAATGTATTTCGGCAGTAAAGGATGCCGCCGACCCTATCTGGTGATGGGCAATGGGTGATTGACCTTTCAGAAGGGCCCATTCAGTAATTTGTATGCACAGAATGTACTTTACTTGGAAATTTGAGGCAAATAAGTAGAAATAGGGAAGTATTGATTATTTCGTACGAAGTAAGTATATCAAGTTTCCGATCAATGAAGAAGAGTAGTAATATGAACGATTGTTTGTATTTAATGTTTAAATAAGGAGGTGATAGTGTGTTGATGTTTGAAATTGAAAAATCAATCTGATAAATGCTAAAACTCAAGTAACGATGTAACTTTGTAGAGCCAGGTTGTCTCTACAACGTACATACTCTATGTACGTCAATGATGTTTTCAAGTATATAATCAATTTCCTTGTTATCTTACTTTGTCTCGCATGTTTGATAAAGTTTATCTCTGAACTGTACTATTGTTAGCGTAACAATAAATTGACTCATTACCGTATTCGTGGCGCGACATCGCACAATAAAAGGGTCTGGGCTCCCACGGCCACAATCCCACCCTGACCCACTTACGATCTATTCTTATAAACCACTTTGGAAATAGAGAAAGCTCTCGCAGACACTTTCTCGCTTTCTCTAGACGCGAAAATATTTTTATTAAAGTTAAATCTAAACATTTGTATTTTCTTATGAATTTGTTGGAATTTGTTACAACCAAGAATTGGACCATTAAGGGACGATTTCAATTGTTTAACTCGACAATTCTTGTAATTTTAATAGTCTTAAGAAATATGTCCTATGGAATAATGGCTGCATGTTTTAAGTTTTATGACAATAATTTAAAAATTCATTATTTTAAAATATTTCATATTAAAAAAATTATAACAAAGGTGATTAAAATACAAGGCAATTGATAAATGATTACTGGTAAAGTTTAATGAAATAGCGAGACTAATGTAAGGTGCATGAACCTTCGTACACTATCGCGTTGTTACTAAAGTAATTACTTTAGAATGTCTGTCACCGTGCAGATTAGAAGTCCATCAACGGTTCTACTTTACTTTAGCTACAGGTCTAACAAGCCTCGTCAGGTTGTACGCTTAATGAAGTATCGAGGTGTTGCATGACAGGACGGTGACCCGATGGACCCTTTCAGTCGTGCTATATCGGGACAAGGGATGCCAGTTATTAATATCTCTCAGGGAAAATTATAGATAATTATATTTATTAGTAGCCCGCCTTTGCAATGGTAATAAGACACGTTTTTGTCGTCATTTTGCGCTTTAAGTTTAATAAGTGATATAGACAAGTTAAAAAAACAAAATATTTTTTTTGTGGGATACTTCCTCGTACAAGTCAATCTTGTTTGTTATTAAACTATAATAGAATTATATTTCGCATACTTCCTAGTCAAGTATGCATTTTTCTTTAATTGAATTTATTAAGTTCTTTTTTACAATTTACATATAACACGAAAATTTTACGTATAGTTCTGTCCCTAGTGGCGAGGTTACTCCTACATATTGTCGCATAACGTTCCTCATTGTTTGTACCATATGTTCAATGGAGTTTAATTGTGTTTGACTTTTAAATTTACATCCAATTAAAGTTGTTTATAAAGACTAGAGCACTGTTGATAGCTTTTATAACTATGTGATATAACAAGAATATAGAAAATCTAAGGATTGTTAAGAAATATAATAAAAAAAACTGCTTGAACATATTTCATGACTTTTTTTTTTGCAGAAAAGTACCTATATTTCTCTACATCCATTACAATGTTATTTCGCTGACTATAACCTAAAAATAATTCAATATCGCTAAATAACAACACAACATATCCATTTGGCAATGTTCTTTCCGTGGCCGTACAAATTTTGCCGTCGTACCGCTCATGTGACGTCTTTGTTTATTGTAACACGAGAATTAATAAAAAAGTTGAGTACATTTCAACTTTTAAAAATCTAAAATAAAAAGTAATAAATGTGAGTTGGCCAGCTCATCTCACGTAATAGTAAGGTTCTATAAAGGTTCCATTTTTGGCATTGGCAACCCTATGAGTTTGTACGTGGACATGCGATGTTTACATCGGCGGAACGAGCTTTCAGGGGACGTGAACAGTAAAGTTTGTTCACCCGCCACCAGTTCGCCGTCTACCCAAACTCTACTGTAATAAAATTATTTATACGCTTTGTCGCTCGACATCAAACTATGTTAGTACAATATTCGGTTATCTACTAAAATAGCATACGAAAGAAACGTAATAGGTTAATGATCCTTTAGATTTCAAGGATTAATTAGCATGCCAAAAATGCAATAAATATCGAGAGTAAATTAGGATTTTAGATGCTTCCGCTATTTATTTTTATTTTTTGTTTATATGATTTTTCTTATAGGAAAGTTTAAAATGTAACAGGCTAGAGGTTAGATTAAATTTAGGGGTCAGAACTTAGAATGTCATCGGTTAAGTTTAAAAATACGTTCGCCGAATTTTCGTCCTGTAGACAGAAATCCGTTTACACTCTGTCAATTTTTTTGAATGGTTTTGCTTTATCCTGATTTAGGGTGGTATATGACACGAGTGAGAAATTTCTTTGATTTCCAGTATACTCGCAAACAATCATTTCAAAATATATATGTACATTGAAATACATGCTTTAGTTGAAGCCATTATACAAGATTTATAGCGACAATTTGTAAAGCACTATAACGTTTAACGCTCGGCGCTTCGATGACTTAGGGTAGTTAATGTTATTTGGGACGGGTGATGAATTTAATTAAGGCCCAGTGTTGACAGGGAATTCTATATATTTTAGTCGAGTAATACGATTATAGCAGAAGACTGCCATTGTTTATATTGTTTAAGATAAGATCTCAAATTTTGTACGGTTACGGGATTAGATACGGTTTTATTCGCTTCGCTCTCTCAACGAGATGCTTTGCAAAGGACTGAATACTAAAACTATTCTACTAGATGTAGTAATGTTTGTTATAAAACCTTTAAGCATTGACTAGATTAGTTATCTAGTAATTTTTTTTGTTACGTAACATCGTCTGTAGTCGTATAATATTGCATTGAGCCATTCACCAGTTGCTATCAATATGCGGTTCATTCACAGTAATTTACACTTTATAACGTTTTTTTATCATAAAAAAACAAGTAATACATACGAACGCTAGGGCTAAAGTTCCCATCTCTAATTATGAAAAAAAAATATTCGAGTTCAAACTTGAGTAAACAAATATTGTTTGCACAGAAGTTGCGGTTTCTGTAATGACGTATTCATAAATAAAACCCCGTCTCTCAAGGCACGCAAACTTGAAAGGTTTTCCCTTGCCAATAAATTCCAACGAGCAATTGGGATAACATTTGTGGGGTTCGGGAAACCATAAAAGTCACGCGGGCAATAGCAATATTAATGCTCATATAGTTAAAGTGCGATACTGTGCTGCTCGGTTGATAGTCCTGGATCAATATCTCTATGAGACGAAATGTATCTGAAAGTATTTATTGAGTAAGGCATTAAACAAACTGATCATATTAAAGCCAACAATAGTTACTTATTGACAGTCAATATAACCTTATTAAACGTTAAAGATGTTCCAGTTACGATATCAAATCATTATATTTGTATGGCCTAAATATATTCAAATAAATCGATTGATTTACTTGTGTTTGTCTTTGGGTCTGGTTTCTTTTTCTTACCTAATTCAAACGTTTTGTTATTAAAAATATCAGCACGTAAACCATGGAAGTTTTAAATGTAACATCACTGCCGCCTACAAGTCTATCGACTATAAAACTGGCAGGGGAATATCAAAGATTCGCTCGATGCAATCTTGCTCGTTACGTGCGCGCAGTGTCGTAAAACATCGACGTTGTCATGGCAACGCAACAACGTCTACACAACCCACCCTCCGATATTATGTTATCCGGCGTACTAATGTTATATCAGCCATTTGCCCTTTGCCATATTGTGAAAGTTCAAGGTGAGAAATAATGAACATTAGCCTTAAAATATGTAGGTGTTATTAGGTTATTTTAATATTTATTTTGTGAGTATTATTTGTCTATTTTTAGTCGCACAAAATATTCTATGAGTAAAGCAAAAATAGCGTAGGAATTTTTAAGTTGGAAGGTAAATGAGAATTTTATTACGAACATAAATATGAGGACCACTAGAGTTGTTTGGAACAGGCGGAGAAAAATTGCCATCCCAGGCGAAGCTAAAGACGCCTGTCGACAGAACAACTCGACCTATTTCTACGAGTTTTGTACAAATATAACAATTTTTTTTATTGCAAATTTGTGAAAATCCGCTTTATTTTAATTAATATTATTCTGGGATCCAAACTATTGTAGGAGTAAGATATTGTTTATAGTCCATCGCAGAATCTTATCATAAACATGATATAAACAGTACGTAAAACCAAGGCCATTATTTGAGTGAATTTGATAATTCTATGTATAATTTGACGACTTCCATGTAGGTTAATAGTCACCACATGTCACGTTTCCACGTCGCGGTTTGGGTAGCCAGTTTGCGGTTGCCGCGTACGCTCGATACGCGACTTGGCACGAAGTTCAGACTACATTAAGCGAACTTAAATCGCTTGTGATACTTTGAATGTTTTATCCCTTATCTGATAATGTCCTGAATCTAAATTGTACGGTTATTAATTGATCGAAGGACCCCTTATTTATCGACAATACTGACAGGTACAATACATAAATATTTTCTGTTGGCGATACTAAAACATTACTTAGTAATCTTTTTTGATGCTAATTACAGTTTTATATAATCAAGTCCTTAATAAAACTGTGAAATGTTTCCATGCGCAACGCAATAATTGCTTAAAACAGAACAGCGTATTAAAACTTCAGACACATTGCTGGATAGATTCGGTACTTTGTCTTTGCTGCATTGCTTTTGTCAATTTAAGAATTTCACCTAATGTCTAATCACACAAATCTATAGTTAGCGAATCTTTTCATAACCACTAACATTTCTGAGCGATGCAGTAAAAGAACTAAGCATTATAATGTACAAAATATTACGAAATCTCCGCCTGCTGTCTGCCGCCTGTCTGCTATTAGCTATAATAACCGCAATGGACAGTATCACGTCCTCTTTGAATGAACGTCTGGTTTCTCGACGTATCGTTGCCGAGCCATTGTTGTCAGTTCCGACATTCTATATTCTATACACATTAGAAGGAGCAGACAGAACGCTCCTCGTCCGCGCCGGCAGCGTGAATTTTAACCCTTTGCTTTATTTTGGACTGCCGTCTGACTGAGTATCGACCTAAAGTCGCATTCACTTTATTACTATTACCTCTTATTATAGCCAATCGCAATGATTTGTCTGTATAAGAGCGTGCGCACACCTGAAACTAAACTATCTCACAACTGTTTAGTCTCGCTTTGATCCTATGAGCTTATATGGAAGGGCGTACACTTCTCGATTTTTAGTTGTGCAAATAAACAGTTGAATTGGCTGCGAAACAATCGACAATCGCACAACAGTTGTGCTATAGTTTAGTCAATGGTGAGTACCCGCTCTAACTCGTTAGGAATATGTCTACCGTTTACTGTTGCGCTAAACATTCTTGGCTTGTTAATGTAATATCAGCTGTGTGTACTTTAAAACACGTCTTTATAACTCTATACCTTTAGTATGGAAGTGCATACACTCGTGAATTTTCATGAGGGTCATCTAAGAGCTTTGGTCTGTTAATCGTGCAGTCAAGGAATCAAATGTCATACATTTAGCTTGTGCAATAGATTACAGGGTACAGGTGGATTCGCTATCATGTTGGTTTACGTTTCTACACTTTCTCGACTTTCGCGGCGCATACGCAACGGTAATTTCACTGCTATTAAATGACAACTTGATTTGATATATGTGAAAGATGTTTTATTATTATAACTTAATTGAATAAGATTAAACTCAAAAGTTGAAGAAAAACAATTTATTTTAGAATCCGGAAACTTACAAGTATTCAATTGATTTTTATCTAGTCTGTTTTTATCTATACTAATTGCATAGCGGTTTCTATCGCAGTAAAAAGAACTTATTGAAAACCGTTAATGTATACCGTCAGCGGCGAGTTTATCGTTCCTTACTAGCCTAATAAAAAGTGTCGCTGGTTTGATTACAAATCTTGATTGGCTACTTTGATATCTGTTATAAACAAAATTTGAACTTTCATGTTCCATGAGGTAGTAAATTTAATTGACTAATTTTTCTAAAACTATGTCATAATAAGACAATACCGAAGTAATAAACTAACAAGGCGATAACTTCATTACCTCTTGGTAAAAACCGATATAAAGTTAACAAAAATACCGATGACCTCACGTTATACGGAAAGGTCATTTACCGCCCTGTTATAGTGATTAGGAACGTTAAAGTTATGGAACAAGGTCAACCCAAGGATATTACGTACTTAAAACATTAACAGTTTATGCGTATACTTACTCATTATAAAATTAAACTAAGTCATCGCTCTACGTAGGCACTATCGTATAATAAAAAAAGATATATTCTGATATTGCCTACTAGTGTAATCTACGAATCTTAGAAATCCTAACACGTATGAAACTGTACCCCAACAGTGATAGATTCAAAGTAAATATTGAGTTAGTAGACAACTACAAATTTCCCGCAAAAATAAAATAGGCAGATGCCTAGATAGATATTTGCATTTCTTGAAGAGCCCAAGTACTCGAAAGAAGTAGTAAATATTTGTAGAAACATATCGCAACTTTCAATTTGTATACAAGTAACAACGCAAAAATATTACAGAGGTAGTTGAAAAAATAAAAAAGATGATGATGGTGCTGCTCTGTATAAAATACCAAATATGTAAAAACTTATGTAATAAATACTAATATGATTTTAACTGTTAATATAGTAATGGCGACATTAACTTCTAATCAGGTGTAATTGTTCTTGTATTTTTGCAAAATCATTCTCATTTACCTTACCAAAGTTTTATTCTTAAAATTCATTAGTGAAATGTTAGATCCCATTATGATTAACTTGAATATTAAAAGTTACGCGGTTTTATTGGCAAACGACCAATACTTCTCGTTGCTATTACCCCAGCGTTGATATTACTTTGCCAAAAGTTTGCTTCTTGTTTCTTTTAGTTTGTGATTTTTGTTTGCTCCTTGTGTACTACATATATGTGAACAATTACCATCACATTTATTGATTCTTTAGATTTGAGACTGTTCCCTTTAATCAGTCGAGTATCATGACTTGCCTATTATGGATTATTTTTGTTTTCCTGGCTGGTGGAAGGGAGATTAAATTGGCAGTCTCCCCACTAGCTCACTGGAGCGGAGCCAATTATGCTGCCGGTGTAACTCGCCCATTGATCTCCGAACGTAACGAATATCACACAGATTGTTTTATTGCATTTGTATAACGAGCTTTTGTTACTGAAAGACCTAGAATATGCGAATAATTTGCAATAGAATTTTGTTGTAACACCTTATGTATCGTACAAAAGTAAAACAAACATGAAAATAGACAAGAAAGGTTTCATCTTCCGATTCATCAATTCTTTTTGATACATATTGCGAAGAAAAGTAATTTATAGCATTATCTGTCATTTGAAATTGCCCCGGGAAGGGAAATGGTGCGGAAATGGTTAACGCCCCAAGCATTGACCCGACGGAAATAGAAGAGGGGGCGAATGTAACCATACCGCACATGGTGTATTTTGTGTTGCCTATCTGTCCACGGAGTTTACGATGTTTGTACACGCTTGGCGGATGTCGTTACGTGATGACTACGATGAACCCTGACGTCACGTACAAGTAATTCGTAGTTACAATCAAATTTATATAGCTCAGATGTTAACATGGTTCCAAACATGTGTTCACAGTATGTTCTATCTTCTGGTAGTTGTGCTATTTTTGTACTTTGATTAGTTTGATTAAATTATATTTGATCAAGATAAAACAAATTTTTATTCTTAACATCCCTTGAATCCTCTTCTTTGTTTGTATGAAAATTAGATACCTCTATTATCTATTGTATTCAACTGATGTGTTGATGTTTCTTAACCTGTTGACGATATGAGGTAATTAAAATGTTCCTTGTTGAATTATTAAGTTCATAGCAGTTCGCTAATTGTGCGAGTGGCGGTGACTCGGTGCGAAATTACTATCAAGTGTTCTATAGGGGATTACGTCACTCCCGGCTGCGAGCTTCTCTTGTACGGCTCCTGTCTAAAGTACGGCTTTTGCTACGTTAAAAACCTTTTCATACAATATTTAATTTCCCTTCATTTTTCACAAAGCTTCGCCCACTCTCTGATCTGTTGCTTGTTGGAATTTAAAAGATCCTCGTAAAATAGCGTAGGAACTTAATTATGGTTTCATCTTTCTCTACAACTTAAAAAACGGTATTTCAAAAAAGGAAGTCGTATTCAATATTCTTAGTGTAATGCCAGTGAAATAGGTCTCCAATAGAGAAGAAAGCGAACGTTTAAGAACCATTGCTTATACATTATTCGATTCGCATGGTTCAGAACAGGGAGACGGCGACGGCAGGCACCGACCTAATTCCGTGCTTCCACTTACCCTCGTTACAAGTTTACGTTGCATACCTTTAAATATTCAATAATATCGACCAAGCGGATTGGTATGTGAAACGCGAGACTGCTTTTACTGTTTTCGTGTTATGGCTACATCTTGGGACTATTTTTTTTTTTTTTGAGAATATCTACTATATGAATAGGCTTTACTGTGGTAATCCTCATAGTAACTTTGTTACAATTTATTTTCTTTCTTAATTTTTTTCAAATTTACACCTGATAACAGTTTTTGGCAAAGAAATTTAACTAAATTACAGGTTCTAGTTTTTCATATAATTCCAACAGAAACAATTCTTTTAAAATAATAGCAACCTAATTATTTATGCAATGAAGGTAGGAGTTGTATTGCAGAGTTCAATGTATCAATTGGGGCAATCAATTGCTTAAATCAAAGGCAATTATTGACAGAATAGTATTACGTGATCTTTGGTTGTCACTATTTTAATATGATGTTTCGTAATCTTTTGAAAACGTTGTTTTATAACTATTGCTTGTAGATTCTCAACTTGCTAGTGGCATATTTGACGTAAAATAATTCAAAAAGAAATTTTTATTCAACAGAAAATTATTTGTTCCATAAATATTAAATAAACATCTTCCAATTCAAGTTCTATTTTGTCACGTATTGTTCAATTTAATTGTTAGATGTTAACTGTCTTTCAATCTTTACTCAGCGTTAACACCAAACTGTGAAGTATCTTGTTAGAAAAATTGACGTAAAACAATAATAAATTGAATGAAGAATTCTTATCTAAAAGTTTTGGCTACGTAACTGTTAGTTTCTACGACATATATTTTCTGACAAATAACACCGATAACTTTACGACCTAGTGTATAGAAATCTAGGTCTGCAAGTTATACTGGTGCTGTGTCATATGTAACGAAGCAAATTCCATCTGCTTGATTTTGGAAAGTAGCCTCAGCTGTCATGTGGTTCAAAGTGTAAATTGTATTAAATTTAATACAGCGATTATTTTCTT
Organism: Papilio memnon; assembly: GCA_003118335.3. Lineage (NCBI taxonomy): Eukaryota > Metazoa > Arthropoda > Insecta > Lepidoptera > Papilionidae > Papilio > Papilio memnon. The sequence continues at coordinate 308,135 of LD688948.1, forward strand.
CATCGGAGACCAATGATGTGCCGATATTGTAATAATAAATATTGTCTCTTGTTTAATACATATTAGACATGTAGTTTATTGTCTGGCCACTCTTAATAATTTAAGATTTTTTTGTATCATGGCAACACACGTACATTAATAAACTTCCTTTTTTCCAACTCTGTCTTTTTTTTCAATGAACAATGTACATTTGTTAACAAGTTCTACAAAATGTATCTAAATCAAAATATTTATTCTTTGTTAAATCTTTACTAATAAAGAACAGAGTAAATGGTCCTTCGAGCCGGATCTGAACCAGAGACCTATGGATCTACAGTCCATCTTCAACATCGTAGAGTACACAGGTGATCCAAATATGCTATCTAGCTTTTAGACAAAATGTCACACATTTTTCTTATGTAGGAATCGAATCCAAGATCTAAGATGTGACATCTGGATAGTTTAGTAAACTACGTGATTATTTAACTTATCTCTTTATTCTTTTATCAGATCGGGATTTGTAATGAATTCTGTTTTCTAACATTTATTTATACAATTCTCATTTTCACTTTCATTCAAATTTAAATATTTCTCACGGCTATACGATTTCTCTGAAAATTTTGCATTCAATGCACATCTTGATAGGCTGTTACTGTTGTTTTATATTTTACTATCGCGTAGACGTTTGTAGAAACGATACGTTGAGCATTTTAATTACTTCTTATAGCTATTTTGGTCAGATATTTACTAACTGTTAACAAAATAATCATCAGCATACCGAAATGTATCATAAATATTCAAATTTTCACGATATCTGTGTACATTCTGGATAACTAAACATCATCTGCAATCATATTACTCTTCCACACATCACTAGAAGTCGTTCAAACTGAATTCATACCCTATTTATGCGTATCCCTTTTATCTAGCTACACATTTTTCTGTCCTATCCCTTTTAGCCATTCAATCTCCTATTCATATCGAATCTCATGAGATAATATTTGTTTACTGTTAATGTGAAACTAAGTACCTATTGCTGTATCATAATACGGTTCTACCGAGAATTTTAAATACGAAACAAATTACGTCTCTTGGCGCGAATCTTGACATTATGTTTAGTGAATGATTTACATTGATGCCTGCTAACAGCTTTAGAAAGTTATAGCTGCGATTGTAATCGATTCTTGATAATCTCTATTATCAAATATCATATCTATTTGTTCTTACTGACAGCTTTATTTATTTATTTGAATTTTCAAATATATAGAAGATGTGTGATTTTTCCATAGTCAAATTACTTGTTTTTTTTTAGTTCGCATACATTTTTAGCATCGTAATTTTCAGGATTATTTTTTGCAACATTCTTGGATTTGAAAATGTAACATTTTAAGATTCTTTTGAATCTCTATGTAAACTTTACATCATTCAAGTAGTGTACAAAATTATGTACAACTTGAGGTGTACATAATTAGGAACCGAATGTTGTTGAGCAAAAGAAAAAATTCGCAGTAAGGGCCCTTGTGTTATCTATATTTAGCTGAGCTGAATCTAGGCCGGCGGCACTTGTACGTGTAGATTGCGGATTGCAGAGTTATCTCACCGCTAGTATTTAAATATGACGTTAGTTACGTAACATCGAAGCCAGCGACAATTAATTACTAGGTAATTAAATGAAACATTATCAGAGGATTAGAGAATTAGTGATTGAGTTGTTTCAACATATTTTATAGGATACTCCTAATTTATGAATTGTATGGATAATGCTTGTACATTAAAACAGTGGTAGAGCCCGTTTTAACATCTTAGCACGAATGGGCCAGCTCGCCCGGTGCAATACCACGACCACACAGAAGATAGGCGTGAAGTGGAAGCAATTCCGCGTTTCGCCTCATGAGTGTGGTGCCGGAGGCCCAATTTTAGTCCCCATCCCGTTTCATCCTTTTCTCATAAGGAAAGGGTTGAATGGGAAAGTGGATTTGACGGTGGAGGAGACGCATAGAAAGGGGAAATATCCTCTTAATATGCGTCTCGTCCTCCGTCGATTTAGGGTAGGCGACGCATCTGCAATTGCGGATGTCCATGGGCACCGGTCGTTTCGCCATTTCGGTGGATTTAGGTGGCCGCTTGCTCGTTTGCCACCTTATTGTATATAAAAAAAAGATAAATACGTTTAATTGTAACTTTAAGTTCGACGTAGAAAGAACTTAACGATCATAGTGTGCCTAGTATGTGTTAGTGAATCTAGTCTCGATATATGATTACTGTTTCGTAATAAATATTGCTCTTATGTTTTTAAGGCGCAGATTTAAAGTAAATTATAATATCAGTTTCTCATGTTTATTGTTTACATACAACTTTACTATATCGGTCAACACATCGATTTAAATGTAAGATTTAACGGATAAAGTCCACGCTATGGTATATCACATTACTCGACATGTCATTTTTAAATGACCTAATTAATAATTTAATTGAACATCCGTTATTTATAAATTGATTGTTACTTGCTAATAGACTTATCGCATTGGTTAAAGGGAAGTTTATAAGTAGTATAATGTGGTCTATGATAATCCTAAGAATTATTGATTTTTTGAGGGCAGTTGTTAATATACTTTGTAAATATAATACCCAACTAAACTATTACTTAAAAATTTAACAAGAATTTAATTAGGAAAGTTCTAGATACGTATGTAGATAGAAGTTAAAAGTAATTAAATATAATGGTACAACTTCTGTTTTGTATGTAGTTCTTACTATAATAGTTGGCAAAATTTTCTTTAACGCTTTGACCTATTTTCGAGTATAAAAGAACACGTTTCATACAACTGCTGGTGTTTTTTTTTATGTAAAACATTAAAATGGCGAAGTTCAAGTTTTATTTTCTACCATAGATTGTTATCTTGTGACTTAACGTTTAAACAAATCCACGTTATTCTTGGTGTATGACATTAACGTAATTGTTCTGACCATTATTTTGTAACCTTTAAATACAGTTAGTTTGAAAGTAAATTACCAATAATTAATAACATTTATACAATAACAATTAAAAATAAAAAAAACGAATTCTGTAAGTCGACTTGCGATTTCAAGCTGTATAAAATTCTACCGGGAATTTGTATGTATATGAATGTGATTTAACTTTTAAATAACTTTCAACGAACGTTTGAAAGTATATTCCCACTTCTGTTGGGTTTATTAGAAAGTTTCTCGTCTGCTGGAAAATGTATATCGAAAGTGGATGAACCCGCGGAGAAACGATATCCGACTCAAAGGGACCAACTTTAATTAGAATCGATTGCTGTTTGATGTCAACTTTTACTAACTTTTCCACGAATTCACTAAAGATTATTTATTAGACTTCGTTGTGTCGTTTTAGCTCATCCCCTTGGCTCGTTTCTTCTAACTGCGCTTTTATTAGAGTTCGAAATATCGTTTTATAAACATTTTAACACCCGTAACATGTTGGTTTGGTATTAAGAGTATCGGTATTGCTTCGGTTCATTTGACTTCACTCACTTCCAGTGAAAGCCATAAAGGAAATCCGAACATGATAAATGTGATGTCATTAAATTCTCATGGTAAATGTTTTTAATTTGAAATGTTTGGTTCTTTCCAGTTGAGAGGTTGAGGCGAGCTCGGCACGATGGGGAAACTTCTATCGAAAATCTTTGGCAACAAGGAGATGAGGATATTGATGCTGGGACTCGATGCCGCTGGAAAGACTAGTATCCTTTACAAAACGACTAATCAAAATTGAGAATTAGTCTATTTAAGTAAAATCGAGGTATACGCTTAGTTTTCTTATTTTGCTTTGGGTTGTAATAGTTTGTATCCAAATTATATTTTAAGATAGTATAGGTTAGAAAACTTTCTTAGTTCAAGATTTTGCGACGGCCTAACCTCATTCGTTGTTTTGTTAAGCTTTCTAAATCGTATATTTTTTTCAGTATAATTCTGCAATGCCAATAGTTTGTATTGAACTTTTTTACTTTCGTTTCTGTACTTTCAATTTACTAAACTGCGGTTTGATATGGAACAGCAATTTATAAACTCCAATCGAAATTGTTGATATGAATGATGTTTAGTAATATTGGATCGTCATTTTTAAATCTTTCCGTAATCACGTTTCTAGTTCTATTACTAGTATGTACCTGAAAATTATGTGTTGCGCTCTATATTAATAACTAGCTGTTGCTCGCGACTTCGCCCGCGTGAAATTAAAAAATATAGCCTATGTTACTCACGGATAAATTACCTTTCTAATGATGAAAGAATTTTTAAAATCGGCCCAGTAGTTTTCGAGTTATTTCAATACATGCAAAAATACAAATCATTCCTCTTTATAATATTAGTATAGATTAAAATATTCGACAGTTTATAGCCATCAATAATTATCCTAACATTGTCTCCTTCAGCTATTTTATATAAGTTAAAATTAGGTCAGTCAGTCACAACGATACCGACGGTCGGTTTCAACGTGGAAACCGTCACGTACAAGAACGTCAAATTCAACGTGTGGGACGTCGGTGGGCAGGATAAGATCCGACCGTTATGGAGGCATTATTACACAGGTAAGCTTTTTTTTATTAAAACGTTGATCGTCTGATAAAACTATTCAGAATCCACCCTCTTTTCACCCACTGTCTTTACTGATAAACTCGATATATTGAAACAATTATTTTTAATGTTCTTACTAGCGTAAATATGATTATGACCAAAACATCTAGCAAGAATATTTCCTTGAAAGTTGCGAGATACATTCTTATACAGATGTCAAAATTTGTATGAGATTTCAGTCCAGTAGAGGCGTTACACATATATAATGCAAATTTTGTCGACGTTTCGAAAACGCTCTCACGAATATTCACGATAGACCGCTGGCATTTTAATCTCGTTAACCGACTGCAGGGGAATCTTTTTGTCCAGTATTTTGTAGCATTCTCGAAGAATGAGACGTAAATCAGTATTTTCCGGATGACGAATGAGACTTGTCAGTGTTAACAAGTTCGATGCTTGTATGATGGTTTGTGTGTATGTTTCCAGGCACGCAAGGCTTGATATTCGTGGTGGACTGCGCGGACCGCGACCGTATCGACGAGGCGCGTCAGGAGCTGCACCGCATCATCAACGACCGCGAGATGCGCGACGCTATCATACTCATCTTCGCCAACAAGCAGGACTTGCCCGACGGTAATACACTTTCGCAAAGAGTATTTTTTATCTTACTCCTTACCAATAAATAACAACTAAATAAAAAAAAATACGTGAGATTTTAATGTGTTGGTAACAATATTTCTTCGCTACAAAAAACAGCAAGGGTTAAGAGTTATGTTGTATAATTTTCAGCGATGAAACCCCACGAGATCCAAGAGAAGTTGGGTCTGACGCGGATCAGAGACCGCAACTGGTACGTGCAGCCGTCGTGCGCGACCTCCGGCGACGGCTTGTACGAGGGCCTCACCTGGCTCACCAGCAACCACAAGTTATGAGCTGCGGAGTAGGCGGCAAGTCGCCGCCAACACTGACACGGTACACACCATCAATACTGTTTTCTCTTTTCAACCTCTTCTCTCCCAGCTCTCTCTTCCTCTTTCTCCTCTAATTCCCTCTCTTGAATCTGCAATACCAGTCATATTGCATGTGTCTTTTGGAAGTAGGTCTATGTTTTGTTGAATAGCATTAAGCTACCACTAAGGGCCTGTCCCACCACTGACTGAGGCTCAGATAGCTTAAAAGTGACGTCACTGTCAGATAGAGCAGCAAAATCCGATATTTCCATCACATATTTTATACGTTGGATTTGTCTTTCCTCCATTTTCTGTTAGACATAGGTAAGTGAACGATACAATATCGTGCCCTACAGATTATAGATAACTAGCTGTTCCCGTGCGGCTTCGTTAGCTTGAAATTATAAACACTTTATTCTTGTTTACATTTGTCAAATTATCAATTGGAAATGTTAAAATTTAAATCGACAAATGACAACGAAGGCTGTTGATACCATGTTGTTACCATGGCAATCTTTGATGCTACTGGCTTGTAGTTTTTGTCCCTCTCCCACATAACATTTTTTTCCAATTTATGTATCCCCTAAGTCTAATAATGCGAAAATATATAGACTATAGCCTGTCGTAAGTGCAGGGCTTTTTATTATAATATGTGATTGCTGACATATTACGCCAAGAATAGTGCGTGTTTACGCTTTATTACATTAGTATAGATTACAATTAAATATTGTAGGTCCCTTTGATGATAAATCCTGTTATTTCGTTTGTTTCCAGATGAGGATGCCATTTAATTTAAGTAAGCTGCGCCCACGCCGTCGGACAGAAACCTCGTGAACCAGTGCCGTTGTATGGACATTGACTCGTATGTATGTATGTATGAACCGCTGAGTGTGGACTGTGAGTGCCGCGGCCGCGGGTCTCCGCTAATGTTACAAAAACAAAGTGAACATTGTCACACTAAACGAAAATCTATTCCATTATTTAATTAAAATATTAGAGGTTTGTTGTAACGAAATATTTTGATTATTTTTTTATTTTATTTAAAAAGCAAATAATTACGTATAGTAAACAATTTTTTTTATTATTAAAATATTATTAAAGAAAATTAATTTAATGTTTACCTCCTTTTTTGTATAGTAAGGTAGAAATTAAAATTTTGATGATAGTAATCAATTGATAAAATTAAGTGTCGATGTGAGAGGTGTAACTATAAATATATTAAAAAAGCAATAAAGTATTGCACGCCTGCGTATTTAGCGTATTGTATAATAGCTTCATTTGTAACGCATTCTGTGGGTGATGAAAAAAAAATTAAAACAACGTTATTATTGTAAAAAATCTTTATTCTTTTCATTTACACTACTCCCCACACAGAGATTAAAAAACATAGACTAGGCATAGTTGATTTTTTGACTTAATTTTTCATATAATCTCACTAATGCTATTAATAGCCTCAAAACCACATGACAAGATAATTAATTCTATTTAAATTAATTGCCAATTAGTGTCATTAAATAATATTTTATTTTGTGCCAATGTTTAGTTTATTTTATAACAAAAGATGGAGGTTGTTATAATTTTGTAAAATGTCTTGTATAATCGAGGTGGCACTAAACTTGACAACATTACAGTACCTTTCAGGCAAAGTACCGGTGAAAATTTTTTATTCACTATGCCTAGTCTATACATTTTTAAATGTCTGTGACCACATAATTACATGGAGGTTTTATTTCTTCCCTACTAAAGTGAAATTCAACTCAACGCTTGTGCAAACATGCCGTCCCTTTTCTTTTTCGAAGATTTTAAGAGGGATAGTAATATGTTTTCATATAGTGGAAATCACGAGTAAGATAGCCTTGACAGAATTCTTTGCAAAAAATTGCTAGACTTCTACCTTGTAGAACTTATTTACGTCTATAACTCTTAAATGTATGTCTTTTATAGAAAACCATCTTTTATAGGAAACATTTTATCCAATTTTACTTGGTCATATTTGATACATTGCTTATTTTGACGTTTCCATACTAAAAATGTTTCTTAAATATCTTAACAAAATTGACACATTTATTGGTTTGCGTTTCTATAGTAGCTGGAACATTTAAAACCCACATGGAACCTACCACTACTAAATATCACCGAATAATTGCGTAACCGAATTAAATTACATGCAAATAAAACTTACAATCGGATTTTTTTTTTATTTAAACCATACCACGTATTACCATGATATCTAATAAAGGATAGGTAATTTCTTAGAAATGATAGCCTTTACTTCGTTTCTGCTTATAGACCTAGAATCATGGCAGTTGGCAATTTTTAACAAAAAGTCATTTTTTATAATTTGCTGAGCCAAAATGTAGATTTCTTTGATGATCATAGCCCGCGACTCCGTCCACTTGTAATTAAAAAAAAAGAAAAGTAGTCTATGTTTTCCAGACTATCCTCTACATCTATGCCATAGTTTCGTACAATAATCAAATAGGCACAAAATATATCTTATAGCATATGTTTTAGAGGTTAGTGAAATAGTGTAGTTTAAAAATGCATTTTTAGGACGCTGAATTTGTTCAAAAAATACATATTTGTAGAAACCCACTACAAATGTTATAGATCATAAAAATATTTTTGCGTCTATATCTGGGCAGGGCGTGAGCGAAACAAGTTAGTCCTATCACAAGGTAGAAAATAAAAGTATCGCTTACAAACATCAATAAAACTTTTATTTTTCATACAAAAAGTATATCTTGTTTCTGAATTTCAGTTAGTGTCCGGAATGAAGATTTGGGTAGTTTTTGTCACTTGTATTGTTAATGATGTCTAGCACAGTGTTTTATCGATGGCATTTGTAATAACAGACTCCGCGCCGTCGTCGGAGCGCGGCGGCAATATTATCTGCAACTCCTCGTTGAGCTGAACCTCATCTTCTGGAAGGACTATTTCAGGCACCGCGGTGTCATAATCTTCTAGAGTTGATGCATTGCTGGAACAATTACCATATGGTTAACTCTATTCATGCTATATTGTGAACTTCGTTAGTTTGTATTCTGACGAACTTGAATGTGCCGCATAAATTGGTAAATCTATATTTTATTTGACAAAGCATAATTTTGCAAGCATAACTAAAAATGATACCAAAAAATAAAAGTGATCCGTCAGTTTATAAACTGACGAAGTTCACAGGACGAGGGCACAATATTCCATGATCAAAACATCTGTTACTTAAGTTGGTCCCCAGCTTTAGTTCCAGCTAGTACTGAGGTGTAGAGCCTCGCGCGGGTGCCGTGCAGGCGCATACCGACAGGAATCTCTTCCTTTGCAGGCCGAGCCTCGGATTTCGAACTAAGTGTGTTATCGCCTATATGAAAATAATGTAATTAATGTAAGAATCGAAGTGGTGAGATGGGTTTGTATTCTGGCTACAACTTGGAATTCGGGCGTAAGTAATGTTAAAGGCTTAAAATCAATAAAATAAATGAAATTTCAGTGACGTATTAGTATGAACTTAAAAAGTTAGATGTTCTTACTGCGTTCCTGTATAGTTTTTTTGGATAAGTCACTAGTCCTTAAATCCTGACCTCGAGTGGATGCTGTTTTTGAAGTTTCATCGTACTCTGTTAAAATTAAAAGATTTTTCATAAATAAAATAAAAGTTTAAAGAATGACATTGTTTTTTTAATTAATAAAATATACCTTTTGCAAGAATGTCACGTGAGGGTAGGTCAGCGTAGCCGCGGAACAGCATCTCCAGCTCGTCGGGGCTCAGTCGGCGCAAGTACGGCACCCGCTTCAAGTCCGGACGATGCAGGGAACGGAACGAATTACGATGCTGTGGACAGACGAACTAAACCTAGATTTGTAATTTTGATATTGCCACTAGATGGCGTTAGGCGTAGATTTGATAATCTGTGGATTTTACTTTCGAGTCAACAGTCATGCTTATGCCAAGAGATGGCAATATTACCGTTTTGTTTAAATATCTCGGCAGTGAAAACAATCATGTTGGTAAAGGGAGAAAGAAAAACTCATTCTAAACACTAATGGTAAACTAAATGCTGAAAACCTCAGAATAAAGAAGCATGTCTTTAGTTTGAGTTTTTTTTATAGTAGAAAAAGCAAACGAGCAGCGAATCACCTTTCAGTTAAGTTTCATTACCTTAACAAGTCCAGGAAATAATTGTGATCTCTCGGATGCTTGGGAAATGC
>LD688948.1:323765-337926 GCA_003118335.3 Papilio memnon
CTCGACGCCCATCTTCTTAACAAGTTTAGCGGCCTTCACGTCTCCACCGTGCAGTAACTTCCAGTTTGCTAATCTGATACGCTGCAGCTCCAAGTCGTTGTTGTATGCGTAAACTTCCGCTTTCCTACAATTATTGGATTGGCAAGTATTACTGTCAGTAGGATAGTCAATTTTATTTTATAGTCAATTTAAAGTTCAAAACCGTATAAGATCAAAATTAATTATCTTTACGTGTGTAATTCAAATTTACTCAGCTCATGAATATTTTAATTGATAAATTTAAACATTTAAAACCATTTGACAGTGGAAATAAAACAAAAATTAGCATTTTTACTCCTGGCTCTTTAGAGTTGGATATCTCGGGACATTAAGTCAGTCTGGTCTATAATAAATTTTAATGGGGACGGCAAGTAAGGATGGTTTGAATGCGAGCCAGCTTTTTTTAGTTTCGTCTACAAAATGATAAAGATTGTTTAGTGCTTAGGATTTTTGAAGTAAGAAGTACATTTACAGTGTAAAGAAATAAACATGAAAGCCTAATTTAACTGTGGTATTATCTGGAACTAAGACTAAGTTAGTCTGTAATACTATTATTTCAATATCAAGGATAAAAGACTCATATAATATTGCAGATAATATAGATGTTTAAACCGCGTAATAAAATATATCATTGAATACTCTGTGCACTTGAACGGTGGTATTCCATTTCGCGGTTTGAGTGTTCAATTGACGGAAATATTTATAACACCTCAAGCCATTTGAGGTACCTCTATTTTTTTTTAAATTAAAACATAGAGTACACATAGAGTTTTTTACGTGGTTTCTAATTCTTTCATGCCTGTAGTGATAAAATTCCAATCGACTTTAATTCTTTATAAGTTTGTTACAAGCAGCAGTTTTGTTAGAACGTAAATTTTAATTATTATCTTACTTGGCTCTCCTCATAGCTCCAGCTTTCATATCTTCAGTGTAGATTTTAAGAAGTAAGGTTTCTTCTTGAATTTTAGTATTTTGCGCATTAATTCGGGCCGCCCATTTTCTATTTGCCTAAAATTTTAATGACATTCTTGTTATCGTTCATCATCTTAATATTACACATCAAGGACATTACCTAATACGGTGATTTTAGATATTACAATATTATCTATTTCATCCTTCACCTATATAGAGATATCTGGAGTAAGTCGTACAACGTTTCAAAACAGAATTGAGCAGAGTAGCGACTTGTGCAAAACCAGCGATCCAAAGAAGTCAGTTAGTCATTGGGGCGGTGTTATTTTAATTCAAGATTTTTTTAGAATTACCTCGTCTTCTAACCGCTTCGTTTTAGCTTCGCGCTCCTGCTTAAGCCTGAACAACCGTTGCCTCTCGTTGGTCCGCCACTGCCGCACCATCGTGATCTTCCTCCTCAGCTCCAGTTCTGCCGCAGCCTGCACCCTCTGCTTGATTCTGTTCTGTTTCTCGTGCGCACGCGCCGCTCTCTCTTTACGCTGCTTCTCGTTAAATTCAGCTAGATACTTCATCCTTTTTTTTATCTTCTTTTCTTGTTCTTTAGCGCTGAAAAAGAAACATGTTTTGATAGATAATAATACTTAGATAGCTTTTAGTATTAGAAGAAGACAGATAATTTTCTACCAAGCAAATAAGTTCTCATTAAGCTAGAAAATTTTCAATACTGGACACGACAACTTTGTTTTTAAAAAGAAAATTAACAAAAAAATAGGAATAGGTTTTTTTTTAGAAAGTATGGCTGAATATTCTGTGTGTTTGAACACGCGAGCAGGCGTTAAGGCAGCGGTCGACGGTTGGCGGTCGGTGCGCTCGGGTGCGTACTCTTAATTAAGACGGCTGCGCCGGTTTCAGCTCCCTTTGATTTACGTTTTGCATTCGTGACATCAATTCCTCTTTACAAACTCGCCACTCGACATCTCAAAAATTTGGCAGTTAACGACCTTGCAGGAGACCAAATGAGTAAAATCCGTGTCATTTTATGCTCTAGTTACTAAAGATATATTTGCATACGTGTGTTTTACACGAATGTCTTACGTTTCAACTCCTATAATTTCAAAAACTGTAAGATTAGGAAGTCATCTACCACTATTAATTTTTATTTTAGGCTAAATAGTTATTCGTGTCACATGTATTGAGAGACATTTAAGAGACTTAGATCTATCTCTATGTATTTTGCAATTGACTTTGATGTTAATATCCTGTACAACAAATTAAAAAATACGTTTACAGTTTAGCTCAGTAAGGTAGGAAAGCTCGCGTGGGTGTAAATAGAAATAAAGCGCCATTGTAAATCACTCTGAGCGTTTGTAACGTAAAGGCCGTGTTAACTGCTTCCGTTACGTTTACCTTTGCAAAATCAGATGCACCAAAATACTAAGTTATAGTAGCCTGTTTCCTAAAGTGCTTCACATTTGTGTAAACTCAATAATTCCTTGATGTCTTTCAAATCAGATTAGATAGAATTCTACATTAAGAAGAACGTATAATAAAATAAATAATAATAAAAACTGCATTAATTATAATACTCTACTGTTCTTCACATAATCATAAATACTAATAATAATACGAAATAATCTAATTATTAAAATATACCATAATATACCATATCTGGCTCACGAGGTTACCGCCATGTGGCGTATAAAATCGACTACCATTATTCCGATAGTCGTTTCTGTGCATGAGCTAATAGCGAAGAGCTTGGACCAACTTCTCAAGAAGCTCTCGCTAGACAGTTGGATTAAGAATCTCGATGAATTTTGGTAGAGCCGTAGAACCATAGTCTGGAAGAATACATAGGCTCCTAATTAGGTTTTTTAAAAGCTAGTGTAACATAGAATCATTGAAAATATGGTTATAGAATAGACTGCAGTTAAGCAAAGAAAAATGTAAAGCTTTAATTGCAATTAAATCGATAAAACTGTCATTAGTTAGAATACGCTGGATGATGTTTGATCAATTTTTACAACAAAAAATCACAGCGAATAAGTTCAAGTAGTTAAAAATTTGCATTGTGCAAGTCATCTGAAATGCATAGTGGACGGCTCGCACCGCGGGGGTTGAGGACCATCGAACTTATCTAAAGTGAAATTGAACCGAGAGCGTTTGTGTCAAAGTGAATCTTCGAGGCTTTTTCCTGCTATCAACCGTAATACTGACATATGGCTAAACGGAACAGAATACTGATGCGGACATTTTCATAGACAAAATTAAATACTCGTATATCTGTCATCCATTATCGTTTATTGCAATTACTTCTTTGATAGTATTTGAATTTTAATCTAATTGTTTTACAGGTAATAAAAAAATCTACAGAGGGTCTATAACCAATATTTGACGTTACGAAAACGTTCTCATGAATATCCGTGATAAGTCCTTTAGACGCGTTAACGAAATAGGATTATGTCTTTACTCGTAGAATATATTTTAAATCGCTTCACTGTTGAAAAGTTCATCCAAAACAAACAAATTAATGCTGGTAAGTGAAAATATAATCGGACTATTAATGTACGTTTACTTTTATTATACGCACAAGTAGCATAAAAGAAAAGTATATTTATTATGAGTATATAGGTTTTACCGGATTATAACACAATAATTTTAATTAAATTTCACGTCGACTCGCAAACTTTGCAGTGTTCGTTCGCCGGGGACTGAAATGTTTACTCTCTAGATGTCATAGTTGCTACGCGCTGTTGTGACACTATTAATTAAAGTAAAATCTCACAGAATGAGATGCCAATTCGAGTTCTTCACACAATGTAGAAATAACTAATGATTTCGACAATTTCTGCAATATAGTCGATACAATTGTCAAACAGTAGTTCCGTTTGAAAGCTCGACATGCAATTGACTGAGGAGATAAACGAGCCGAACAGTTGACAAACAGAGGCGGCGACTGAATGCAAATATTGGACTAAATAATTTGCACAGCTACGAGCGCAGATGGTCAGTTCACGGACAAAGTTTAAATTCATACTGAATTTTGTTTAGTGTTTTATTTTGTTGTGGGGAAAATTTTGGAACAGGCTTGATCTCCGTTTCATAAAAGATAACGAAAGTAAATTATTACAATTATAAAATAACCTAGAAAAAATGCACTTTAATACGCTTAAATTATGTCTATTTATAAACACAACGTGAATTTTAAGTGACGTCGAATGCATTTGAATAGTGCAAAGTTTATTGCATTCCAGAAAGTTCTTTACTACATTCCACAATGTTCGACAAAGTAGGTCATTGTGAACCTTGCTGAGAAATGTTTTGGAGAAGTGGAAAATAAGTTTAAGATAAAAGTAGTAAAGAAAAGTAATCTTTGAGGTAATTGTATATAATAATCATGGTTGTTTTGATAAAGATATATCCTGATTAATAGATGATTAAATAATAATTAGTATGAAACGGAAAGTTACTTAACTTGAAAATGGCGTTAATATCTATATTAGTATAATTCAGAGGTTAAATTCCTAATCGTCCATTTCCTTGAAATCAAATTAAGTAGATTCATCGTCAGAGAGAAATCTACCGTGTTAACAAAGTGTAAGCTAACATCTAGTATTTGTACTCATCGAATGGGTTATGCAAATGCGTCTGTCGAGTTTACGATAACGAGGGGTGGGAACCCAGAGATGGGGCGAAGTGCTCGGGAGCAGCTACGGGGAGCTCGGATGCAAATATCGCTGCAAACAGTTTGAATTGAAAAGCACTAGATAATATTGCATAGAGCGGAAATATAAAGGATAGATGAAAAAGTATTTTGCTTTTGAAATTGAATTTGTAGTGTATTAAAGAGCTGAATGGTAAATTTGTGTTGATGCATAATAATAGAGAAATTTTAAATTTAGTTACACTTAATACGGGACAAAAGCATTATCTAAAATAAATTTCATTGTTGAAAATAATAAACAATGTCAATAAGGTTGGAAAACTTGTACAATTGCTACAGCCCAACTTTACTGTTTTACTAATAATTTCTGAACTTGTAAAAGAGTTTTGACATACAGCTGTTAACTTTAGACTTCCATTGTTTGCAAACTGTTTTGGTTTGTAGTTTCTGTGTCGAGTCAACAAGCAATTTGAATTTGTGTTGTTGAGAGCAACGTGACAAACTCTTCAATAATTAATAAACTTTCCTTTGGGGTTTGCGCAAATTAAGACAAAAGTTGGTATGAATTCGGATGTTAAAAGGGGTAATCAAAAATTTTATAACCAATATTTCACTTGTTTTAGTAATTAGAAGTTTAAGAAAATGTCAAAATGTTTTTTTTTTATATTATACAATAAGGTGGCAAACGAGCAAGCCGCCACCTAAATGGCGAAGCGACCGCTGCCCATAAACATCCGCAGATGCAGGTGCGTTGCTTACCCTAAATCGACGGAGGAGGAGACGCACATAAAGAGGATATTTCCCCTTCCTATGCGTCTCCTCCACCGTCAAATCCACTTTCCCATCCAGAACTTTCCTTATAAGAAAAGGGTGGAACGGGAAAGGGACTAAAGTTGGGCTCCCGGTACCACACTCATCAGACGAAACGCAGAATTGCTTCCACTTCACGCCTGTCTTCTGTGTGGTCGTGGTATTGCACCGGGCGAGCCGACCCATTCTAAGATGTTAAAAGCGAGCTCTACCACTGTATGTCATGAAATATTTATAATAGCTACTGGACCTTTGGGTTACTAAAACTGAAAATTGCATGAAGTAAATATAAATAAAGCGTGGTCATTAATCACACGCAGACCGCTCACGTAGTTTGTAGAGGCCGCTAAGTCTGGCTGGAAATTCGTTTAAGCCCCGCCAGTCCCATACTTCAGCAACTAATAAATTTACGTCGACGCGCAACTCAAAAGAGCTACACGGTTGAGAATTTGCATTCAGTTAGCATTAATTAAATCCGCATGCATGCAATGGATTTGATTCTAATTTCGTTACAAGAACAATAGAAAACCTATTTTATGTATGAGGGATATTAAATTGTAACGTAGAAATGATTATAAGTTAAAGATGTTTTTCTAGGATTTTTTTTCGGCTTAACCAAGTTCTCGATTCGACTGTCGTAGTAGGTCATTTCAAGAATTTAGTAAAATAAGGGTCCTTATGACCATTCAATGACGGAGTGCTGCAGAAAGATGGATATTGAATCTACTCGTTTAATGATTTACTTACAGCCTCCTCTTCTCCGCCCACTCGTCCGCGTGCTCCTGCGCGATGCGTTCGAGATGTTCCCTTGCGCGCTCCGCCTTGGTAAAGACTTGCTGCCGCCGCGCCACGTCAGCCTCAACACGCTTCAGCGTCAGATCATCACGAGCTCGTTCATCCTGAAATATTCGGAAACTAGCTTACTCTATTACAAATAAATAATGATACTGTAACTGAATGTGCTGCTTTTATTTTTATTTCAGGAAATCAAAGATAAATTTAATAAACTAGTAATCTCTCTGATATTGTTTTTTCTAATTTATGACATATTTTGCAACCCGTTGTAAATCTTTAGACTCTCTTTCATATGGTAGCAAGGATATTGTCAAACACTAGTATATTGTTATTAAAAGTCCATGAAGTTAATATATAATTTAAAAAGACCATTGACTGTACGAGAGCTTACCAGCTTCTTCATTTCCATATGTATTCTATCCATGAAGCGATTGTAGAGATACTTTCTGTACTGATTGAATTCTTTAAGCGAGCAGACCGCGCGGCCGTCTTTTGTGCAGAAGCCGAGCTGTTTCATTCTATTCCGTGCTACCTTCTGCGCGAAATGGTGCGCCAGGTGCGGGTCGTGCATCGGCACGTAATCGTAGGACACAGTGTAGCAGTTAGGATCCGAAAGATCGAAGGTCGGGTGAGGCGCGTCACTACCCAACCCGAGGCGACGGACCTGGAATGTAATTTAAATGTACGAATTACCGCAGCTGTTTGGTAAGCCATGGATATAAAGTAATCATCTAACCACTTCGTGTTCAACATTATAAAAGCATGCTTGATATAATTATCAATGACACAAGTCATGTAAAATAGTAAAAACAGCTGTGGGCTCTTTGATATCAAAAATGGTACTTTTAGCTTAATAAATATAAAAATATCTGATGTCATGTTAATGATAGGAGGCGTGTGACGTCATCTCATTATGCATTATTACAAACATCGCGGTTGCGTCGCGAATTTAATTTGATACCAGATTACATTCCGTTAATTTGATAGGATTGAATATTCCGTGGTAATATTATCTATACTAATATAATAAAGTGTAAACACACACTTCTTTGTTGCCTAAGATGTCAGCAATTACACCATATTTTTGAAAAAAAAAATTAAATAAAAAGCCCTACACTTACGTGACGCTTTAGGCTGTTAATTTTCACACCATTAAACTTAAGGGGTAAATGTTTTGGATAAAACCCTAATGTGGGAAAAAGATTATAAGTTGCTGCCAACATCAAGGAAGCAAGATTACCATGGTTTGTCATCGTGTCATGTCATTTTGTCATTTGCAATTGATAATTTGACAAATGTAGGTAAACAATGAAATAAAGTTTTTTATAATTCCACCCGGATATAGCCGCATGGGAACAGCTAGTTGTATAGTAAAGTGAAAACCACATAGTCAGTGAACTAAATAAATAACGTAACAGTTTTCATATCATCATCTGTAGATATTTTCAGACTACTATCCAGACTTAAAATTAGTTATAGAGGCGCCAAACACGGAAAGGAGCAACAACTTGTAAACATTGTCACTGCGCTAAGCTTATTATTGAAGAGAGAATAGACAATATACTTAGAAAGTCTTACAAAAACAGTACTTAGTTCAATATAATTTTTATCAGTGTTACAATGAAAACAATTACACTAAGGTCGTATTTAGGTTATTGCTTTAGTTGACTAACTGCGTTCACAAGACTATGTATTTCAGGTAGTAGCTAATTTTACTTTTTTATTTTTATAGCAGAAGGGGACAAACGTATTAAATTTAAATATAATTTTCAAATTTAATGTTTTGTATTTACATATTTTTTATTTGTATGATAACTAATTAGGTTTCTCCTTATAGTTTTTAATATTTAAATTTTGTTTAACTTAAGCTTTAGTTTGCTTTAGTTCATCATTATGATTGTCGCATAGATTCTCCCTAAATATTAGATAGCTTATAATTGTACATTTAAAACATTACTTTAAGAACAGCAATAAAGGCTTATTTTATTTTATTATTTACATATTTTAGACTCCAAATTAAGATTTTCATCGAGAAATATTCACGTCACAATATTTGGCAGGGTTATAACGAAGGAACTTTGAGAGTGCGGTGTAAGTGACAAGAGAAAATTGGTTATTACGTTTTGCAAACACCTGTTAACGATGTACCAAGCATGCCCGAGCTCGTTGAAAATCTATTTTAATACTTTACTTAATTAACTTTGGCCGATTGGCTAACGTTGTATTATCACTTTGATGCAGTAATAGCGAAAGAGTGGTGTGTAGTAATTCTATGAAAACTAAATTATAAAGCATTTTATCATCGTCAGCATTTTATTCCCCTGCTGAATATAGGACTCTATCACACAACGGCTACAGCGAATCGAAAGCGACTCATTATCCCTTAAGTTTAATGGCGTGAATATATATAGCCTAAAGCATGACGTAAGCGTAGAGCTTTTTATTGAAAAAAGAATTATTCAAAAATATGCTGTAATTGCTGACATCTTAGGCAACAAAGAAGTGTGTGTTTACGCTTTATTATATTAGTATAGAAGTATAGATAATAAAACAATCTTTATATCTCAAGAGTCTCTATCTAATAAAATGACGTTTATATCATTGAAGTTGCTTTCTGTGGTTAAGAACATCCTGATATCACGTTAAGAATATGTTCGATGTAATAAAACAGAACAAAAAGCAATTATCTTTACTTCATCAATTCCTTTTAAATTTCACTTTGGTAAAAAATCAAAATATTGTTAACAAGGCACTTTAGCTTAAACAACTTTCATAATAAAGCATAATTTACAAATTAAATTGAGATAAAACATCGCCTGGTACTTTATCACGTCGTCCCACCATGAATACACTCATGGTCGGAAGTTTTAATTAAAAACGTCATCAGTTTGCGCATTTCCTTAATTTATGAGTGCGTGACGTGACTGTACTCGAATTCTCTAATAATTATGACACAATGTAATGAAGTACATGTAGAAAATAGCAAATTTTTGAATAACTTTGTGAATTTATCTAAGGTACTTTTAGATACCTTTATTGAACTGTACATTTGATAAAATAAAAGTAGAAAGGATACATAGAACTATTCAAAATCCGTCATGCAATTTAATATATACAGATTTATATATCACTAAAAAAAATCTAAAAAAAAAAACTTGAATTGACGTTGCCAATAGTCGAATGACAGGATTCGAACCCACGATCGCTAAATTTGTATTCTCAACCAATGGGTTATTGGCGTCTCTGTTTCAATGGCAATCACATCTAAGTACATATTTTCATACGAAATGTTTACTAGAAGTAATTACTATCAGAAAATGTATAATTAAGAATATAAATTATGATATCTAGCTTTTTGTAACGCGAAGGAATATTGTCAAAGCAAACATTCTGTTAATTGCCTCATTTAAACTTCAAAAACAGCATCCAAACAGCGCACCATTAACTTGTCGGCTAAAACAATTGCGCTAATTAATACTAAAAGCTCCATAAATGTATTAAAACGAACCTTTGTGCTTATCCATCAATATTAATTACTTGTTGTATGATTATAAAGCAAAATGTAATATGTTTTGTTTTATATTATATATTTTGGATTAACTAACAACTTCCACGAGAGTTTGTTCTTGTTGATATTAATATTGTATAGACGATTAAAAATAAAAGGAAAACATGTCATAAATATCTTTGATTTTTTTTCTTCAGCAAAGATTAATGTAATTTGATATTTCTTATACCTTAGATAAGCAGTGATTTCGATCAAAATCTCGTTTCAGATTCTTATAACCATTAAACTTGACATGCTTTCAAAGTGGCACCCGGCCGTCACTTCGATGCTGTAGATACAAAAAGTAGGTCAATAAAATGACGTTCAGGGAATGACACCCTCAGGGTAAAGTGTATCTTTTGATCTTTTATGGAGAATATGTAATAGCCAGGTAGGTGATAGATTTTGTGTATCATGTGTAAGTGAACTAAAATTGATGACGTTCACGGTTCACATTTATGAAGCAGATCAGTGAACTGGCTCGCAGCTCAGTTATACCTGCGTAGTTATGTTCGATCTGGGAACTGTGAGTAAGCATGGGAACGCATGCTGTCTGCATGCGGCTCGCGGCTGATATAGTTATAGTACATCACGTTAATCCGTGAGCTGACATAAAGTCGTTGAGCTACAGCTCAAAGGTTCAAGTCTATGTAAACTGAATTTTTGAACCGGTTCAGATTT
Organism: Papilio memnon; assembly: GCA_003118335.3. Taxonomy (NCBI): domain Eukaryota; kingdom Metazoa; phylum Arthropoda; class Insecta; order Lepidoptera; family Papilionidae; genus Papilio; species Papilio memnon. The sequence goes on from LD688948.1 coordinate 334,214, forward strand.
ATACACGTCTGATTAGAGCCTTCAGTAAATTTTACTTTTTACTTGGACCGTTATATAATAGTTGTCGCTTCGCTTTCGTTTGTCTGTGTACTAGGGGCTTAAGGTCAGGAAATAGAATACTTACAAAACAAACAAACGACAAGAAAAGTCATCAAGTCGTAATGTAATAGAATTTTTGATGAGATGTGACGTCGCCTATCAAGAAATAGATTGTTTGAGATAAATTAAATGACTTTCATTCGTCGAAAGTAAAGTGCCTGCCTACCTTATTATTGAGCGACTGAAATAAAGGGCAAATTGAGAATCGAGACGCTTCCTTGATGAATATAACGCTGAAGTAAATTGAAATCGTTTAAGTCGTAAATTTAACCGAGACTTTAAAGTACTGCCTTAAAATTCGGCTGGAGTTCCTCGATGTCTATGCTACTAAAAATGGCCTTTAAATTTTCTAAAAAAGTAACAGTTTTGAAGAACATACATACATTTTATGCATTCTTCTACGTCTACTCTCTTAATCATCTCAGTGATTGTAATTAAAATAAAAAAATAAATTAACATTCTATTCAATAGACACATCGCCATTGGACAAAACGATTCGCATGAAAGCATGAGTATAGACACAATAAACCCTTGCTGTTTTGTTTGTGAGTCTAGTCTGAACTAAAGCGGGCGCAAATGAAAAAAAAAACTGGAATAAAAGATTGTTCTCATACCATTCAATGTAAACCACAACGGGAAGCTTTAACCTTTAGACCAGCGACGCAAACAAACGTTGGGCTTTACTGACCCCAAACAATTTAACTGGATAGCACGTGTGCTAGGGTTGAAGCGATGCGGGAGCGGGACTATGGATTTATCGCGCGAAAGCCTCCGTCGCCCCATTCAACGCTTGAATACGACGCATTAGCATAATGAAAGCTTGGTCTTCTTAAAAAGGATTTCAAACACCCTCACGGCCGAGATTCGGTTGAAATGTGGCGTGAATTTGTCTGCGAATATTTAAATATTATATTCCAGTTTATCTACGTTGCGCGGTAAAGGAAAATAAATGTCTGGTTTAGTTGTAAATTTGAGGTATTGTGGAAATGTTAGATAAAAGATTTATACGGTTATATTTGCATATATTTCTCTACCCTTTACTACAGTTTAAAACTGTTTGAAGTACGTTAAAACTATTATATAACAATGGGCATTTTTATTTTGATCACGATGATTAGAATACATTTCCCGTAGTTTATTATGAAATCATCTGAAGTGGAACTCGTTATCTTTAAGAGTGTGTTTGCTTGCTTCGCTGCGTGGACTATTGAGGGATTAACTGCTTTACCGGTGACCTACTATTGAAAACAATGATAAGGTTTTTATAAATTAAAGCAGTTTTAGACTGCACTAAAAATACAGACACCGAAAATATTGCCTGGAAGTGCAATATATGAACGCCTTTTATACAATTGTGGTTTTTATCATTCTACTTTTTAAACGTACCTTTTGAGTTCTCTATAACTGTGTGAACTGAAATGTTAGGGAAATTTAGGTTAATTTATGATTTAACTTAGAGTTACTTGTTTACACGTCTACGCTCGTTAATATCTTAATTTACATACATCATATATTAACTTCGCGAAATGTATACTGCACGTACTTTTTAACTTTACCTATAAAAAGCTATTTAAGTATTGGAATGTATCATATTTAGTAGAGATGAAATAATTAAAGGCTTGTTAATTCGTGGTCTTTCATATCTTAAAAATGTATTAGATACAAGAATATGAATTTTAAAATGGTATGTCCATTTCTATTGACAACTAGCTTTTGCCCGCGACTCCGTCCGCGTGGAATTAATAAAATACAAAAGTGAGTAACCCATGTGTTCTTCCAGACTATCCTCTACATCTATGCCAAATTTCATCGAGATCCGTTCAGCCGTTTAGGCTACAAACTCTAACAAACATCCATCCATCCATATAATATTAATATGAAGTATAGTAGAATGCTTGTTTACGTTCCTTGTCACGCAGAGTACAAATATTATATTTTATTTTAGCACATATTCTTTGATAGAAACGTCGCTTTGAACTTACAATACTGCAGATGGATTTACTATTGTGTCTTTTGAAGACCTGATGCGATTATAGAACTCTTCCTAAGATAGAATGGAATACGGTAGAACTATAGCTATATTTATATATGCCCCTATATTGTGTATCTATATGTATTTTAGTCAAAGATCTATTATAATTTATTATTATATTTATTTTGAGAATTTAAACAAGTAATGTAAGCGTTATGGGTTTCTATAGGAATAAGTAAATGCCCTTATCATGGCAAGATTGCGTTTTAAAGAAAAGAAAATAATGTGTATAGATAAATAAGTTAAAAATTACTTTATATTACTTTATTTTTATAGTTATATGGATTACTATAAAAAAAGGTATTATATATAGGGGTTAAAATCATAGTTCCCAGTACAATAACATAACTTTAGCAAAAATCGATTAATTTGTATTCATAATTCATCTCCTGTAACTAAATGAGGTAAACTACTAATTTAAATTAAGGGACGCCTAACGAGAGCAGAATAATAAATTGCCGTGAGATTATATAAGTTTTTTTTTACATTCTAGGGGTAAAGAATTCTGGAATAGAGGTGATATTTTGCTTTTTTTGTTTTCTATTGTGATTGTAACTAATATCAATTTAATGTAGTAATATAAAATTAACAAAACATATGTATATTCTAAAATAATTATTATGCAAAAATGTGTCTGGTTGTCAATTTACAAAAGTACTTACATCTTCCCCGATTTTCCCGCGCGAAAATACGACTTTTCCGAGCGGCATTTTCGGCATGGGCAGTTTGGATTCGAGCCCCAGTCGGAACCACATCGGCAAACCATTTTTGGGGACTGCACTAACAGGCTTGGGTACTGATTCTATAACTTTTTTCAAATCAGTCGGTTTCCGTAACATCATCAATGCTATATTCACTTCGGATGAATTATCGGCCGCGAATTCCGAGGTCTTAACCGACGACATCTTTTTAATGTTTTATGTAAAATTAATATAAAAATAACCTAAAAATAATTGGTACAAAGTGCGCTTTTGACGTTACACAGAAATACTGAAATTTCACATTTTGTACGTGACGTTCGTATTCAGACGTCCGGTTGGCGTTGATTGCTTTTTAATTGCGATCCAAAATGGCCAGTGCGAAATGTAAAGTTCACGTTCCTGCAGTTTATATTATACAGGATTGTTTGTTCATGAATTTGTAGTGAACCGTGATATTTTTTTATTTAAAATTTTAACTTATTCATTGTACTGGTAAATATCGCATGTTCACAATATCCGTAGGTGCTTAACTAAACAATAGATGGCGCTGTCACAACACAATTTATTTAGATCGCAGTATTGAGTTATCATAATTATTTATTGCGCGTTTTCTTAAGAAAACTATTACTATTACCTTCAATATTAATAATACCTCTATATATCGGTAATAGGTTATACATATTATAATATGATATGAAAACAGACATACATTTTCATATTACTAATAAAAAAAACCTTACCTCTAACCGTAATAGAATAGGAAACGGGTTATATTTTTAATAACGCAAACCCTAGCAATATTCAATATTCCCTCGCATCGGCAGGATCTCAATAACATAGCAATAGGATTCCACTTCCACCACGCACCTGCAATTGGTTTA
>LD688948.1:355091-381472 GCA_003118335.3 Papilio memnon
ATAATATTCTTTTTAACTGTACTAGACGGCAGTTTAATGAATTGAAAACTCCAATCTTACTGCCAGATAGTGAGCTGTGCATTTCATTGAAAGTCAACAACAAGCACTGCCTCCCAACGTTTGATCAATCTGTATTGAAACCGAGCTCCGAATCAAACAGAGCTTCTATTATTGACATCTCGTCTGTATGTGAAACATTTTTAATCATTCCATTTTTAAATTATCTGACCTGGCATATCTGAAGAAGAAATAATGTACAAATTTGATAAATGTTGCTAAATATTTTAAAAAGCCCTTTAAAAAAGTTAGGAATCAAATGTTATATCAGAATTTTTAAAATCGCCCAGCTAGCTAGCCCTAACAATCAATTAACTATTCACAATATACCTTACTAGCTGTTGCTCGCGACTTCGCCCGCGAGAAATAAAAAAATGTAGCCTATGTTACTCACAGATAAATTACCATTCTAACAGTGAAAGAATTTTTAAAATCGGCCCAGTAGTTTTTGAGTTATTTCAATACATACAAAAATACAAAAATACAAATCTTTCCTCTTTGTAATATTAGTATAGATTACATAGAATTAGTGTAATACGATTAGCAACATTTTTGAGCTCAATCCTCTTCTTCTTATTGTCCTATGCCCCCGAAGTGGGGCAGGCGGCGTCCAAAGTGCGCGGCCAGCTCGCTCTATGAGGTCAATAATCCCTACTAAATATGTACATCATATTGTATGTATACATGAGTCACATATGACCTGTTGTTTACATACAAAAGATACGTTATCAAGTCGTATGACTGCATTGCACGTTTGGCACGTTTGACCAACAGCAAAGCATATTTTATACGGTTATTGCTTATAGCTAGTTCCCGTCTGTTACCAACGTTGCTTTGACCACGGATTAAACGTGTTAACCTCTTGTAAACACAAGGTACACTTTTCACATATCCTCAGTAATATAATGATTAAATTTTAAATGAAAATGTATGGATTTAGTATATTAGCTGAACCCGCATGTGTTGCAATGTTACCATCAAAAGTCAAATCATAAAAAGTCAGAGGTTCCCAAACTTTTTTCTCGTGGATCTCTCAAAGTTTTGCGATTTTAGCGGACCTGCATTTTTTACTGTCGGTGTTGGGGTGAGAGTGTAAGATTAGTAGGATTTCCGATTCAATGTAGGAAATCAATTCAGTGTTCGTAATAAGAGAAGGTTTTCATGGATCGCCATTTGAAACTCGTGGACCTCTAATAATGTTAAATGATGCTATAACTTTTTTAGGATAAAAACTTTGCACTATAGAATATCCGTCTATTGTTTTAAGTCATCCCCTAACTATAACTGAGGTACCAAAAGGGGTCATTAACATTTTAATCTTTATTTATCTTTTTATTCAATGACAATTAACTTATATCTTGGGGTTAGCGGTCACTTATTATAAAGCGATTCTTTGCTCCTTCATATCAATTATTCAAAAGGCGACACTAGCCTGTATAAAATAAGAGTAAAATATAAAATTGTAAATTAATTCAATAACGCAATAGCACGTGATGCTGAACAAAAACTTGTATGGAATGCAACTGTGTTGGACAGGTTGATTAAAACTAGAATCATTAAACGGCAATATATAGTTAATTGTGCAAAGCGAAAATCACGTGAAAAGTTCAAAGAACTATGCAATATATTCGTATCACCATTTTTAAAATGAGGTTTATGAAAATTTATTAAGGTCAAATGTTTAAGTACATTTTCTCTCGAAACACCTTTTTGAAATGCAAAACATGACATCACTAAACTTTCATATAGCATCCTCGAAATAAAAATGTCACTTAATTCAGGCTAAAGACGTAAGTTTGTGCGTATAGCTTGCAATAATCACGGGACTGAGTAATAAAGTTGACGGAAACCAGTCGGCCGGTCATATGACCAGCAGGTTGGATTAAGTGTCGTAAACATCTCAGGTCTCGTGACTTTACTCCGATACGGTGCCAATGATCTCAACGTATTTACACAACTGTTACAAATAAAACAAAAGACATATGCTTTCAATATTACGAGTATGAGTCGTGTCATCCGTTAGTTAAATGTGTTTGGGTGCCTTCCCTTCAGATGGTATAATGACAGTTGAATGCGGACAACATTGGACCGTATACTTAAGGAGGCTTTGAAAGGCTTTTGTCTTAGTACATACTAGATAGATGATATTCGACCCTACTTAATGATGACATTATTGTTGCTTAAAGAGTTACTTAAGTTATTAACATAATTTATAGAATATTCTATTGGGAAATAAAATAATATATACATTTTAAAGTTTTATTTATTGGGTCGCTGGTCGGTGTAAGATAAATAAGACAACCTGTTGATGTACCGGCTGACCGGGTATTCAGTGTTTTTGGCAGAGCGCCAACTCACGGACAAAATCAAATTGCCTAAACCTCAAACACTTCAAACAAGCCCTCAAGTTAACAAGTCAGCCATATTATCTCTAAGTTAATAAAGTTGAATTCATTACTTAATTTTTCCCTAAGAAAAAGTCCATGAAGAACATGGTACAAGATTAAGCGAGCTGTGGTGTCATACCATTATGAATTGGATAATTTGAAAATTAAGGAAATAGGACAAGATACTTTTATACGAATTTCAAAATATTGAATTGTAAAGTCGAACGTTTTAGAAGGAGATTACGTCGTTCCCATTAATTTTGCTTAGTTAATTAATGTTTGTTTATTTACTTAAACACTGGCGTTTATCAAAAGCCAAAGCGGAGCTCAGTTAAATCGCATTTATTACATTTGAATTTTAACGAAAGTGCTCTCCCTCGCTTGGCTAATTTACATTTTGTTGACATATTTCTCTTTAATATTTTAAATAACGTATAATGTAATTAAATTGTGACATTTATTAATATTTTAATACTCATGTTATTGAAACGTACCTACCCCTACGATGATTTGCAATGGTATGTCTTAGTACTAACAATGTAATAAGAAACGAAGTCTACTTATAAAATCGATTACAAAGGCCATAAGAGAAAATTCGTTTAAGAAATAGAATTGGTTTATCTTTTTTAAAGCTCGCAATTTAGTTCAAAGTAAATTGTCTGTTATTCATGATAATAACAGATTTTAGTATTTTGGTCCTTAGTTCAATAAACATAAGGTATTTTATATTAAGCACAAATGAGAAGAGTGTGAAAATTTAATGAAGCGTGCATTTACATCAGGTTGTTATTTGAGAAAAGATTTCTTTCTCGTTTACGGCAGCAGTTTCATAGCCGTTAGGTTTGTTTGGATTTGGTTTGTTCATTTTGAATTAATTTTCTTCAAGCGAACGGCTGTTTGGATATGTTTCGGGTGTGTTTATATTTCTCGACGATATGAACACAGATTTTTTTGCATTAAGCGCGTAAAGTACGTATTTTTGTTACTTAATAAACAATTAAATCATAATGTAATTGAATACTTCGAATTTTTAATACAAATTATTTTAAGTCGTGTTTATTAACTTTAAAAAAATACGCCGTTCACTTATTTTTTTAAAGCTGACTTAAAAAATAAGTCTAGAAATTACGCCTTTTACAGCGTTTTCTCGCAGGTCAAAATTGAATAAATTAATGTGACTTTAATAGTTTGAGTAACATTAGTTGTTCCTTTGAAAAGCGAATCCGAGGAGCGAAATTCAGATAAGACAAGATTACACTCGCTGATGACGTAATAATTATACATTTACGTTGGGAACTGCGTTAGATCGGTTTTGAACTCATAACCTAAATGTTAAAGTAAATATTTTAGATATATTTAGCTCGTACGTTTTAAATGCATAGATATTATTAGAACTTTGTTTATTATTCTAGAATGAATGTTGCTTGCGTTTTACCGTCTTATCATATATCTGAAACTAAACTATCGCACAACTGTTTAGCCTCGCATTGATTCCTATGAGTTTATATGGAGATGCGAACACTACTCGATTTTTAGTTGTGCAACTAAACAGTTATACTGGTTGCTAAGCAATCGACAATCTCAGGACTGTTGTGCGATAGTTTAGTCAAAGTGCCCCGCTCCCCGCTCATAGATTACAAACTTTTTAAATATGACAGTACGTGTTCCTTTTTCAAATTGTTACGTACAGAAAGTTCCTGACGTAATTTAAGACGGATTGATAACTTTTGTCATCTAATATCAAATGGGATTCCAATTAGCGCTTCGAAAGATTCAAGAATATTACTAGTATAAAGTAAGAATATTTAAAAGGAAAATATTCAATCTTTTAAAATCAGCTTTGACACTTCTACTTTAAGGTTCGGTTAAAGTGGTTTTCTTAGCAATATAAAAAGAAAACCATAATACGTTTTAATAGAAAAAATGTTTTGAGCTGAAATTTTAAACTATTTATAAATTGTTTGTATTAACACAAGAGAGCGCGAGTTTCAAAGATATTGAATAACGTCCTTGGGGACACGAAGTTAGGATTTAAGCACCACTTGTATTACCTTCAAATTAAACACAAGTTATAAAAGTTTTGTCTACATAACTATTATGCATTCAAAGCATAAATAGTGTGTGTGTACATTTAAACCTGCCGGATATTTTAAATATTTAATTTTTTCATAATGTTTATGTACTTTATTGATTTTACTAGCTGAATATCCAAATTAAATATGGATGTGTACAGAACATTTTATTTTACATGTCAGTATAGTCGAATACCGGGTAGTAAAAGGCATATAAACACAATAATGGGACCTAACTTACTGACAACAAATCCAAACGTTGCCAATTCCCAAGTTTTACGACCGTTTGATAGATATGATAATATCGAAGGTTTATTACAATACTTTATAGATTGTACACCGACTTGAAAAGTATTGTTCTTTGAGACTGGGATCCAAAATAGATCATTCTTTTATGGAACACTTATACGTTAGTGCAAGATTTAAAGCAATTACAATGTAATATAGAGACTAATTGTTTCATCGTCTAAAAAACTTTTGTCATCATAATTATAAACATAAAAATGCAGTACCAACAACTAATAGATTAAAAGTACGTGTTTTAGGAGTGCATAAGAGATGTAACTGTTCCCATTGCATGGGTATACCAACTCGTATCTCCTGGTTACAAGACAAAAACGCTACTTTAGTAAGTATAATTTAACACAATCAATCTTACAAACGCAAAATCATTTATAATTGTGTTTAAGTGGTAAATATTTGTCTATCACATTTCGTACGAATAATTTCTATTTGAATCTTGAATCAACACACAATGAGTGAAAGGAAATTGAAAGATCAAAATCTATTTCGAGTCGCTAAGTGCTTTCGCCGTAGACTTACACTGTGGAAACACACGTTAAATTTTATATTGCCATCTCTCTCCATGTTTTATACAAAATAGAGACAATAACATAATTTTCTTTTTCAGCTTTAGCAGTGTAAATTCACATTAAGAAATGCCATGTTTAAATCTCCTCTGTATTAAATCCATAACTTATTATTTTAGCATTTTGTTATGTTTATTATGGTGTCGTGAGTTTGTAATTTTAACACCTGCTGATATTTTTTTTGTAATAATAAATGTACACATTTTAATCCACTCAAAATATTAACGCTTCTCAAACAAACCCTTCGATTTCGGGATCCAAATAATGTTATACCTGTTTGCTTGTAAAAGAGAATTGGTAATTAATTTAATGTTAAAACTTTTAATAAAATTTGAGTAATCTATGTACTGATCGAGCATAGTAAAAGTTTGTTAGGTAAATGTCCTGTTATGAAATGTTATCATGGAAATTTCTAGAAATTCTAATGTATTGTTTACTTATACGGAACATCCTGTATGTGCAACGCAGGCGCTACATTTTGAATCTCTCTAAAACAATTTTCGTTTGACCCATATACCGGGAAGCCGTACTGTACATCGCCAGATTAGACGTTAATTCTATTACTCAATACTCGGCTCAGCTATTTCGTCGTATTTTGATATAGTCCTGTCCTGTACGGATAAAATTAGTAAGTGATATTTAACACTTTAGACATGCTATCAATGACATTACACGCTATTTCTCGATTAGGGTGGTTCTATTGATAATTTTACAAATACCAACAATAAAGGTTAAACCACGCACACTATTATACTACCCTTTTCCCTATAGAGGGTTGGCATAGTATGTGTTACTCTCCCATATACCTGAAATCTCTTGCTTACCCACTTTCACATATACTTTCTTTACCTTTGTACATGGAAACAATCTCGTTATCGCAAATAATTTATTTACCTATGTGTTTATTTCTCCATTGGAGTTCGGTTTCTTATCCAATTTACGTTGTTTTTATCCTAGACTCTTTCCGAGAATTTTTAGATGGTTCAAGATCGTTGTCTTGTTTTTAGAGGTTAAGAAGAAAACAGAATTATAAATTCTTTGCCTTGAGTAAAAATAATAAATTTGAATACAAACTTTTTCATGTAACTTTTGAAAATTATATTTAGTTTTCAAATACATAGGTGTATTTTATTCTGTCTGAGATGAGAGAACTTCTAGGGGTTAAATAAATTTCCTTAAATAACATAAGTTATAAAGTCTGTTGAAAATTTTAGTTACATTATCACACTAAATAACTTACCACTTCGTGGTTAGCATGTTACCTTACATTAAAGGTAACGTAACGCAAATAAATTCTTTGATCTTTCTTGCTTATAAAATATTTTCTGAAAAGAAAATGAAAGCTTTTGATTTTTCCATACTACGGTATTGTATTAGTAACCACATAAAACGCCCCAGTCGCTTTGATATCAAAGACTTTCTTAATAATGTGATTGGCTATTTTCATGTCTTTGATAAACATTTTTATTTATTAAATGGATCTATATTAATATTCATTGAACTGAAAAAAAAAATACATAAATATCAAAGAAAAATATTTCGTAATTTTCTTATTATTTTAATTTACTTAAACGTAGCTTGGTGTTGTCATGGCACGTTTAATGTTTTACTTATATTGGTTGACAGAGGACGTCGATTGAAAACTAACTAACTAAAATCTTTCAGTGTTGGCGATGCAATAATCCTTTTTGGTTTTATATTTTTACTTTTTTGTATAAATTCAAAGTTAGAACGTAAGTTTTTAAATTTTATTCTATTTTGAACATATGTATTAGTTTGGATTAAATCCAATTAAATCCGTACCACGTCTGCTAGGCTGTTTCTTTTATAATTTTTCCTCTTTTTATTTAGATTTTCATTTTTAACTCTTTATTTTCCGCGAGTTCCTCCTCCGCCTTCCTGTGCGTCTTTTTCATTCAGGTTTAAACTAATTTTATTTAATTAATGTGTTCTCTTCTCATAATTTATCGTACGAAACTTGAATATACGAATAATTTAAAATTGTTTGCTTCAAGTTGAAAACTCTCGTCCATTCATTACTTTGCCTATTTGCTGTTTTCAAAGAAAATAAACTCTAACAAAACTCGGCGGTGGAAACGGTAACATTCGCGAAAGGTCAGGCTAATGTAATAACATTATTAAATGAAAACAGATTTTCTTTTGTTGTTAAAATTATATTAGCTAGCTTTGTACTGTGGTTTCACACGGCGTATAAATTTTGTGTCGTTACACTAATTTGGACATTTAAATTAAGCCCGCTACATGCTCAGCTATAACTGAACAAAAATAAATTGTTAGTTCATGTCTTTTAAAAGTGGGTTAATAAAGGGTTGTCACAATTACATGCCGCGAAGGCCCGCATTTCCGTTTGTATGACAACGAAGCTTTTATTACAATTAAATGATTATGAAAAAAAAATGCAATTATGCAACCAACTTTTATACCAGAAACAATTATTTTTGACTAACTTTTGCTCGCGTCTCCGTGCGCGCGTAATTAAAAAAACTTCGTAATGTATTCTTTAAGACTATATTCTGAATCTGTGCTAAATTTCACAGAGTTAAGCCGTTTTGGAAATACTTAGTAACAATACTTTTTCGTTTACTAGTATGAAATACGATACAAAGTAACATACTTTCAATTATATGTAAACTCGCTAACGAATTTAGAAATTTAAAAGTTAATTTAAGTGAAACTTAAAGTTACTTTAAAAAATCTTGTTACATTTCTTACTTCAGTTCAACTGATTCTATGTAATTCGTGTTTTGTAATAAATAAATCCACCCTTTGATTCAAACACAAATCTTTTATCTACAAAAACCTTTGTTTAAAATTAAAATAATAGGTACGCTTTGTTCTATCCAAAGCCGTTGGAAAATGTTTTCCGTTTTTTCCACATTGGTTTTAGGTTAGCTTATAACCTACATATTTGTTTTACAGATCAAAACTATTGATTCACAATGCTCTAATCCTTATTCCAAAAACATAATTAAAGTTTTATTAACGTCGATATTTCGTCAAAAATTTTGTTTGAAGATATGTCAAAAGGTCGTTATGTCCTTGACTTTTTTTTAATTAACTTGTACTATTCACCATAGATATTATAATACTGGCAATAAAATAGAGTAGCCATTTTTAGCCATTATGTATGTATGTTTTATTAAATATTAACGTTACAAAATGTTGATCGAAAGGAGAGTGACCCAGATTAAGAGCATTGAAGTAATCCTTTTATCAAACAGTCCGGGAAGTAATGCGCTTTAGTAAGATATACTTAGTGGTAGGAACTAAGGTATTATGTCCACTAAGCCACGTTTTCAAACCGTATGGATTCACAAACATCTTAATAATGTAATTTAAGTATTTTATATTGTTTGTTATTTGTGTAAGAGTGTCGATAGCTAGGGGCTAAGCACTTGTAATCTGCAGGTCCTGGGTTCGAAGCCCGCTATGTAATGTATTTTCCAATTTTCGAGTTACATATGTTATATTTATTTTTTATCCTACGTTCTTACGACTAAGGAAATTATAGTTTTTTAATCCCAGATGAAGTCGCGGGAACAAGTTAGTAGACATATAAATAGTGTATTGTTCGCTTTATACTATAATTTTTAATAGATTTGCATATTTTTACAAAGTTCAATTAAGATTTTGAATAAATAAGTTCGTTATTAGCACGCATTTGCCGCAATGTATCGAGGCAGTGATACCTGACAACAGTCGATTACATTCCATTATGTACGTAAACAATGTCACTGTCGTTCTTGTAATGCCATTATGGGATATGATACCGTATCTTTGACTTTTAAGAGACAGGACCTGTCGAGCATTACGGCGTCCAGTTAGAAATTAACAATAATTTCTAAACTTGCTTTTGCGCTTTTTTCGTGTAATTGTTTAAATTTGCATGCGTTTATAAAGACATTTTTAAGTGCGGATACGTCATAACATCTTTACCCGCTACTACTGCAGCGACTCTTTGCCTAGTCTACTTTTCTATAGTCAAAGTATTGTTCAGAGAGACGCTATTTCTGTACCGCATTGTGTACGGCAACGCCCTTCATCAACTTGATAACATATTAATGGTTAACATTTAGTTATGATATGCGAAAATGGTAAGTAAAATTTGCATTTTTTTCACTGTAATTACTGGTTTTATGCAAATGTTTGAACAGTGCTGTTAGAGAAATTACGTTTTGAAATGACAATATACATCCAAACGTCTATTTCCGAAGTGATGATAAATTGTGTCGAGACAGGAAATTAAATATCAAAATTGTATCAAACTCAACGTCTTATATTTGTAATATTCATTGTTAATTCTCAAAGAATCTTGTACTTCGGAGAAATTAAATTAAGGCACATATTAACTTATCTATCCTATTACTTGAGCTTCTAATAAAGCCAGCTGTATTAGAAGTAATTCCTCAAGCAGTGACATCCGGCGCGTCATTTATATTAGAAAGTCAAATGCAATACGAGAGATTGCCTTACGAATTGGATGCAGACTTCATTAAGACACGGAATACGTAATGAATATCTGGTTCACACTCGTTACTACTGAACGACAATGAAGCCTGGTGAATAAGTTCACTGAACGAATTCAGTGAATTGAACGAACGCAATTTTTCACACTAGCGTTCACCAACTTTTATTTATTTATTTTCAAAGAAGACCAACAGCTATTTATTACAAGTAGGTATAGTAATAATTAATAATTATACAGCCAATAATAGGTCCTCACTAATAGAAATATTGTACAATTTTTTCTGCGCAATGAACAATATTAAAACAAAAATTATACAAAACAAAAAAAAGACAAAATACAAATTTACAAATAAAAAAGAACTCGGTTTGATTGAGGTACATTATAGTTTGTTTTGAATGAAGAAGTTTCTATAGAAAACGAATTTTGACGATAATTAGAAGATGCTATAGGAAGGTTTAATACTATAACTTTAGTTGTTACCCTTCGATTTATTCGATTAGTTATTTTGCCGTAACTTTTTTAAAAGGCACTTTGCTAAGAGATTATTAATAGTATTGTTAAATTTGCTCAACCCAATTATAAAAAAATGTAGTGAAAACAAAAACAAACTGTCAAATAAACCCCTTAAGAACCTAATAAAGTAGACGACATTAACCTTTTAGTATGCTTTAAAATAAATTTATGTTCAAAACAAAGAAAGGCAATATTCATTTTATGTGATGGTTCTTTGTCCTTCACTAAGGCAGTTATTCTTGAACAGTGTTAGAGCTAGCTACGAGTGTAAACGAATGGAATAATCAAAATGAATTACTAAAGTCCGCTTCACACTTTGTACAAACTTAAAAGAACAGTCCGACTTTACAGTGTCTTAAGTTGTACAGTTCTCAGTTTTAGTAACACACGTACGATTTGCTTATTTCCACGGTTCAGTTGAAATTGAAAGTGGGATTATAAGGCATATGAGATAAAAAAAACTCTTTATTAATCAAGTCAGTTGCACAATAATCAATGAGGCTCTGCTTCCTGAGCTAGGTAGGGACCTGTATTACAGGAGGCAGGGCCTTGTCTTAATCTAGGTACACAATTATATATTAGGTTGTCAAATATCTCCCTTCCGCCTGTCTTTTGAATTTCGCGGCTATGTACAAAGCGCTACAGAGCTCGTATCTGGCAATACTATACATAATTTGAAAGGTCTTGACATAACCTACAAAACGACGCTATGCAGAATTAGTTTGGATATTGCGTTCAACAGTTATAGACGTGTAAACATGGAGTTCACTAACGCCGAAATTCGCGCTATTTTAAAGTTTTCCTTCGTTAAAGGCAAATCCGCTAGAGAAACGTTCCGTGAGATTAATGGTGTTTTGGGGGATGGTACTCTATCACTTTGAACCGCGGAGGAATGGTTTCGACGATTCAGAGCCGGTGAAAACGACACCATGGATAAGCCAAATACCGATCAAATCATGGACTACATCGAGTTAGACCGGCATGTGGCATCTCGTGACATCGCCCAGGAGATGGGAGTTAGTCACCAAACCATTTTAAACCATCTGCAGAAGGCTGGATACATAAAAGCATTGAATAAAGAGCAAAAAAGCGAAAGGGAGATATTTGACAACCTATTATGTGATCATATATGTACATACAACTATAGTAAATATAACTTTTGTAGAAGTATCGGATTATATCAAGATTGACTAACTTTCAATAATTCCTAACTCTAGCTGCAACTATATCTTCACTTTGTAAACTAAACTGTAGTCTACTATGAACTACAGAGTAAGTCTGTCAATAAAGAGACAATTTGCAGTAAATGTTTCAAATTGCATATTCCGTTTCGCCTCAATTGTGACATTTGGCATAAATCTATTCTACCATTATATAAAAGAAAGATTTACATTATTGTTATAGTATTCGCCCGCAACTCCGTCCGCGTGGAAAAAAAACAAATGTGTGTAGCCTATGTGTTCTTTCAGACTATCGTCTACATCTATGCCAAATATCACCGAGATCCGTTAAGCCGTCTAGCCTTATTATTATTAGTAAGATGGAAAAATAAACTGAAAAATCAACTTACTATAAGTACCTTTGTATTTCTCGAAGAAAAATGTACATAAAATTGTAAGAACTTGACCCTTTTTGTAGACCATGAAGCGTGTGATTTGACGTCCTTCAGTCGTTCGTCTGCGGCGAGCCTCTGTCGAGAACACGTCTCACGTCACCTTACGATAATCTCTGTGAAAAGGGTTCCTTTGAAAGCAAATGTTTAGTTGTTTGCCTCTTACAATTGATTTTTTCCAGTTCAACTGTTTTAAAAGGTTTATTATTTCAGTTTTATTTATTGTATTAATATCAAAGTTCTTAGAAATAAGCACAGTTTCTTTTGAAATGCTATTTAACTATTCGTGCTTAGTTGAATTAATATATCTAACCTAAATGAAAAAAACTTAATTCTTACAGTCTAAATGTAAATTATTACCAATCGATAAAATGTTATTTATTTGCTGATATTTGATACACACACACTATTTACAGAAATTGTATAAACTACATTGATAAGCTAAAAACCTTTTTACATTGCTTCACATCTTGCAATATTCTACGTTCGCGCCTAAATGATCGTTGTTTTTTTAATACAATTTTGTCTATTGTTTTCTTGGCGGCCAGTACGATATTTTTTTAACATATATTTCCAACTGAAACAATTATAATTTTACGATTTCCTTTCTTATAAAACATGTCACTACTTAATATAAATATGCTTTTATTTTTAAATGAATGAAAATATTTTATAACCGTTCTCAGCGCCATCTATTATTAGTTATTGCTTAACCTATTTTTAATTGTAAAACATGATCGTAGTTTCAATTCATGTCCTATCTTCATAAAGTCCATAAATCTGCTAGATAACGTTATATTATAAATTAATATGAAGCTATAGAGATCCTGGGAGACTTAATTAAAGTCTAAAAGATATTGTATCTTGTGGATAGTTTAATTAAGTTTGCAAAATATTAATTGATGTTTTATCTTGCCGACCTCAAGTATTAGAACTGTTTTCAAAGTAATTTATGTTAATACATTTGTTACATAAAGCATAAAGTATAATCTCAATTAACACAATAATTATAGATATTGTTCACATTGGTAGATTGGATTTAGAGAAAGACGTGTTTACATACATACTTATAGGAACTAATTCATTTTCATATAATTTGATCTTTGCTTTGAGGCTTGCCTTCTTTGTCTTTGAGGCTGTCTCTTAAGACAAAAATACGAAATAATTATTTTTAGTATTTGTCAGAGAGTATCGTTTAAAGTGTCACATTTTTTTAATTATTTTTCGTTTTTATTTGTATAAAATATTTTATTATTAACTTGATGTTATATAAAACTAAACTCTTCTCGTTACTTGACGTTAAAGTGACGTACATTATGTGAATTACCCAGCTAAGTTGAGCATGTCTTAGTTTCACCCTTTAAAATTGATACTTGAAACTTGTCCGTGTTAGGCCGAAATTGGAAGGATCTCACAAATTTAATTTAAACCACAAGGACTTAGTGTGAGTGTAATCTTGTAATATTTGCATTTAATTGCAGGATATTAACATAGTTCCCCATATTCCAGCTGCATAAAGCTGAGATAGAACTATCAAAGTTATTGTGGGTTTCTGTTGGCTTTTTGGACTAATAAGGGAGATTCTCTCGTCGAGAGAATTCCGTATGTGTTAACCTACCGTTATGAAAATCCCAGCGTAAATTTGAATTGCAACGTATTTCTTACACACTAAAATCCCGTTGAAGCTCTTAAAATTGAAGATAAAATAACACAGAGAATATTTTCCGTTTTGAAATGTGCAGTTTAACAATAACAATGGATCCTTAGCGACGTCTCTTTGAATAGGCGTTATTATACAGAAAGCGTCCCAACATTCAAAAGCGTAATAATTAAACGTTTGCTTTGATTTCAATGACGTAAAAGATTAATATCAATTTTCTTTTTAATATAAAACCGTTTAATTATGTTTTAATTCTATTATATGTTGATACATTTTCATATATTTAATCTTATGTTAAGGCCATTAAATGTTTTAGAAGACTCTTAACGGGGCGAAATGATTGATACTTTTTGAACGATCAAAGTTACTGGCAACTAATAATTTTGAAAACTGGCTGAATGTGCATCGTGCATGATAGATGTCAAGCGTCGTTTGAATGACGGATGACAGTTGTCATTGAATGGTGGAATTTTGTTATTATAAAATCAATTGGTTAATATCTGTAAATGTTTGCAATTGGATTACAGTGTGTTGTGAAGTTATCATTTAAGATGGTGGTCAACTAAGGATAGTGTTTCTAATGTTACGCGATTGTTATTTCATTATATCCGACATACGCACGCCCACAATGGAACATCGTTACCGTATCTACCTTCGGAATTGAAATCTCACAAACCGCTCGACACTCCGACATAAATATAATTTATATTGTCTATCTTGTCAAGTTGTTGGGAAGTTTGAGAGTAGCACCAGTGTTTGAGAAAATAAGGAGTAAAAGGTTAGCGTGGTACGAGCATGTTATGAGAAGGACGTTAGTTATGAATGTGGAGGGGTACATCGGTAGAGGTAGACCTAGAAAGATGGATGGATTGCGTGAAAGGTGACAGGATCAAGAAGGGAGTAATGACTGAGATGACGGATGACAGAGTTATTTGGAGGGCGAAAACCCGGTGCGCAGACCCTACGGGTGTAGGATAAGGAGGAGGAGATGATGATTGTCTATCTTGTCAATTGTGTACTGTTAGATATAGTTTTGTATACGTAGTTTATTTTAGTATTAATTATTATGACGACGTTATCTTAATATGGAATGGCTTTGTCTTTATGTAATTAGGCGCATCTCTGTTTCCTCCGTTCTAATATTATTACATACAAACTTCGTTATTCAATTAATCTCACAAGAAGGCCGATAAGTAGTTAGGATCAATCTTTAAGCTTCAACATCAAGGAAGCAATATTGCCATGATTTGTCATCGTGTCATGTCATTTTCACATTAGCAATTGATAATTTGACAAATGTTGGTAAACAATGAAATAAAGTTTTTATAAATTCACGCGGATGAAGCCGCAAGGGAACAGCTAGTCCTATATAATAATTGATATAGGACTAGCTGTTCCCTTGCGGCTATATAATATAATATAGGCTAACGGCTATATAATAATTGACATTTTTAATGGCATAAGAATTTTTGAAATCGGTCTAGTATTTTTTGAGTTAAATTATTATATTATATACGAAAATACAAATCTTTCCTCTTTATAATTTCAGTATGCAAATTCAGTGTTTTGATTTCGGTTTAAGTGTGTAAAAAAAAATCTTGTACTTTTCAATACTTTGACAATGTGATATTTAAACACAAATTTTGTATATATATATTTTTGTGTTTATTATTTTGTATTAGTTAGGATATCATAGACTGAATCGTTTTTTTCTACATTACATTTATTCTTCTAAGAAATTATTTGACAAAAAGTTTATGAAGGACGGTATCAAAGTTTTCAGACTAGCGTGGACTATACGTTTATTAAATTTAAAAAGAGCAATATTGTAAAAGCATCTCGTTAGACCTCGAGGCCGACGACAAAGGGCAGAGTTGACAATAAAACTGGGTCATATTTCAACTTCTAAACAAGCTTCATCTGGTTTCACGTTAATTCAAAAGTTAGTTAAAATTAACACTAACTTTTTAAAAGAAATAATACGGAAATTAAATCTATTTTTCTAGGTTTTTTAATGATTTTTGTAGTAAAAAATTTAAAAATGAAGCATAAAATGGCCCTGTCGAATATTGTGAAAATGTGTCACTACCTTTAACTAAGCCAGGGTTGCAATATAAAATTTCTAACCTAAATTAAGATTTAAAACTGTTCATATTCATATAACGCGTATAATAACAACTTAAGATGAGTATATCATTATGCTTTTGTTAAATATTTAATAAAACGGCGCCTATTTTCAAATTCTGAGTAGTTATTGCACGACAAAAACGTAAGTCATCATACTTTCTAACAAACAAAATGGGTCGAAACGACTGCCAGGAAACAAAAGGTTGATTCACCGGAACTTCACTCAGAAGTTTTCCGCTTAAATAAGCTGCATGTTAAAAAGAATCGCTTACGTTTACTTTTAAACGCGGGATTTTTTTAGTTATACTTTAACTATATAAGGTCAGCCAAGACTTTATTTTTCATATTATAAGTGCACTTAAAGTTATTTAAATGGCCTGTCTAGTGTATTGTATGTAGTGTATCTTGATTTCCCTCAGTCGCGTAATCCAATTATAGACTGAATCGCTAAAGAGCGATGAAGTGCACTCTGGCGAGCGACATCTATCTTTCGTTAAACTGAAATTTACAATCGAATACATGCAGCTACGCCTCAGTTACGGTAACTTTAAAATAGCCCTGACGAATAAAAGGTAGATAACAGAACCTATGAGCATCTACATTTCTACGTGTACGTTATCAGTTATTATTAATTATTTATGTAGACAAATAAATAAACTTAATTGTACAGTCTTTAAATCATTTTTAAATCAATTAGAAAATAATCGAATTACCTTATTAGAAAGAGTTGTATCTAAAACTCAACGATAATTATATTGTACTATTTAAATGGTATTGAATGACTTTGTCGTACTAAATCCTTTATTGTGAACGCATGTTACCGTACGGCTTCGTTAGCGACTTGTGCCATTTAATTATTTAAATAACTGTATAAGTATTACTTAAGCGGTTTTTTTCTTACGAACTGTTGCTCGTGACTTCGCCGCGTGAAATTAAAAAATATAACCTATGTTACTGATAACGTAGCTTTCTAATGGTGAAAGAATTTTTGAAATCGGCCCAGTAGTTTTTAAATTATTTCAATACATACAAAAATACAAATCTTCCCTTTTTATAATATTAGTATTGATATAGATAGTAGATTTTATTGTTAGACGAGTAAACAAAATTAGTATTTTATTTATATTGCAATCTAAACTATATCTGAAATACAAATTATTTCGGATTTTTACAAGATTTTAGTTAAGAGACTCGAGTTTCTAACCAAGCGAGCGAACATAGATTAATTCATTCAGCATGAACTAGGACTAATAATGTCTTAAAAATCGTACTTATTTTAATATCTCTGACTGTGGTTTTAATTCTACGAGCTCTGAGACCCATCTCGGTAATCCCTAAGCTCATTAAATATTATGCATGTGAAGAACTCTCTGGGAATTACTTTGTGAGATTACGTTACTAATTTTGAAAATGGTAAAATGAGTTTTTTACTAGCAATTCAAATAGTACGTCTATCGAAGTGGGAGATTTTTCTATGAATCTATTATAATTTAATTCAACGGCAGTATTTAAAAAACATCACCGTTATAGAATTCAATTTCTTCCCCGACTCTCTCTGCACAAGATACGAAAGGACGTCTAATTTACTTTTTAAATGTTATAAAACCAAAGACTAATAGTAGAAAATTGACTTAAATTAGATTTTTAATATTTATGAAAAGTGGCTTTGCAATAGACTCGGCGCTTCAATTTACGGTATCGTAATATAATCTTATATTGAATTAGATTACTCGCATCGAATGCGTCCACGCTCATATTGGATTCTGACTTACTGCCGACATCTCTATTACAGTTTTAATAATATATTTTAAAGAGATTCGAATAAATTAGGTTAGGACCGACGTAAGGAATATAAGTAAAAAAATATTTATTTATTTAAAAAATAGTTCATTCTATAAGTATTTGAAGTACGAATGTTGAATAGGGTAATTGAACTTTAGTACCTTGCTTAAATCAATTAAGGAGTTTCCAAATTTACTTTGAATCGAAATCGATTCGTATCGAAGATTAGTTCGCGTCTGCTTCGTCTGAACTAATTTCCTTTGACGTTAATTAATAGAACTACAAACCTTCGGTAAATAGTTATTTTTGATTCTGTCTGTATTAATTTTGTTGAAGATCTTCGAAGTAATAATTTAATCTGTTTTTATATTGGTCCTTTTAAATGATGTAGACTAGCTGTTGTTGGCGACTTCGCCCGGGTGAACAATGAAAAAAATTGAAAATAAAAAATAATAAGCCTCACTGATAATGTATTATAGCTTTCTAACGATAAAAGAATTTCTGAAATCGGCCAAGAAGTTTTTGAGTTATTTTGATACATACAAAAATCCAAAAATAAAAATCTTTCCTCTTCATAATATTAGTATAAATATGGTTTAAAATCGTTATATTAGCAAAGTGAAGTAATTAATAATAAAAAATCTTAAAATACAATATTAAAATGTAAGGGTCTCTGTATTCATATTTTTCTTACACTAATTCCTCAACGTCCCGATCAAGTACGTCACTCTAAAAGATTAATGGCTTATTAATTCTGACGCGTCAAATTAGTTCACTCACCCTAAAGGGGCATGGGATAAAAAAATAATTTTCACCATCTCTTTTTTTCTGTCCGTTAAGCTAGCGCTTGACCACCTTCTCACCTGACAGAAGTGATGATGCAGTCGAAAGATGGTACACGCGTATTGAATAAATAGCTGTCTACTCTTGTCGTCGTATTTGGACGGTAAAACTGACGCCGGCAACTTGTCCCAATCCCTCGCAGTACTCAAAGAACCATGATTCAAACTTCTTCGTTCGAATTCGCGGTACATCAACTACATAAGGATGCATTCCGGCCGTGTATCTTCTCTTAGACTATTAAGTAACTAAGTTGTGAATATTAAAAAATCAAGATGTCCGACTAACATCAAAATCGTTCAAGTCTACTGGTTGTTACAACATACCTAGAAATTCATTTGGCTAAAAATTGCCCTGTGAGTTGGGCAAATAAACATGGATATAAAAGTCAACACAAACTTTTAATATACATAAAAGACCTGATTATAAAACTATCGACCAACCATAATCATTCAAAAAATTCTGGAATACAAGCTGGATTAATGCGGTTTGATACTTGAATTATTTGCATTTAAGTTGCAATAGGCTTTGGCATTCGTCCTAGTCTATTTGTCACTGTAGCATATGTAGCTTGGGGCAATGCCAATGCATAGTCACTTATGAACTTATCAGAAATAAACCTTACTTTTTTCACCTACATTAACTCCCTGGTGGAAGAAAATGGCCGGAAAATAATTCGCAATAGACTAATGGTAAAATAGTCTATATCATATTACATTATAAAAGCTCTTTTAATATTCTCAGTTGTCTCAGAAGATTACAAAGAAAAGCAATCACATCGAATCTGCCAATAACCGACGCCGATGCTTATCTGTACGATCAATCATAAAGCGAAGGGGAATGGATGGATCTCTTGTACGACTTAGTTCATACTTACTTGATACTTTTATTAGAAAATATTTGATATCACTAGGACGTTCTGTTTTACAAATATTCTCCTTTAATATAATTTAAAAGCGGCCGTAAAAACCAAATAATTTATTACATCGAATTGTGGTCAGCCAGATAGGTTTACATGATTATTTTTTGCATAACATGCTCGTATCTATTGGGATTGATTACACATTATTTATAGAGCACTCGGAGCACACCTGTCCTATCTCTGGTCAGATTACGCGGCCTTTCAGAGCTCGCTTAATTGAAATATCCGACACTGATAAACACAATCTGACACAATGTATTGTTTTATTTGAACAAAAACATTATAAAGGCATAGAATTAATCATTATTGTCCCGTTTATAAACAATTTTACGTCGGCACGGAATTTAAAAAAAACTTAGTAACTAGCCAATAAGTTCTTCCAGACTATGTTATCTGTGCTAAATTGCATCGAGCTACGTTCAGAAGTTTTGGTTACTCTAACAAGCATCCATCCATCCACCCATCTAAACTTTCGTATTTATAATGTTAGTAAGATTAGATTAATTTAAAAAAAACAGCGATTTTTATTGTGCCAGTTATTAAATTCCGTATAACGTGTACAAATAACTTTTTTTGTACTTTTACCCATATTTGAAGTAATATATGAAGGTAAGACAAACGTTCGTCGTTTATATGTCGATTTAGCTCACGACACGTAATAACGACGCTGATGATCGCCCTATTTATATACATTACATTTGTACTCAAAGTAAGTACGTCCGTAAATATATATAGCTAACCTTACTAGCCATTATTTACAATACTCCTGTTTACTTTACGTATATATTTATTTGATGAAGAAGGTACAATTATGGTACGCCTTAAAAATTCGCAATTTTTTATATCATAAAGTGGCAAACGAGCAAGCGGCCATCTGAATCCGCCAAAATGGTGTAGCGACCGCTGCCCATAGACGTTCACATTAGCGGATGCGTTGCCTACCCTTGATCGACGAAGGAGACGCACATAAACAGGATATTTCCCCTTCCTACGTCTCCTCCAGCGTCAAATCCACGTTCCTTCCCATCCTTCTCTTGTAATAAAAAAGGGTGGTAAGGAAAAAGGGACTAAAGTTGGGCCTCCGACACCACTTATCAGACGAAACGCGGCATTGCTCCCACTTCACGCCTGTCTTCTGCGTGGTCGTGGTATTGCACAGGGCGAGCCGACACATTCGTGCGAAGATGTTAAAGCGGGCTCTACCACTGTTGAAATTAGCACGATTGCGTTGTTTAAGCTTCCGACATTTCGGCACAATTGCAAGCGCTATGTTCACGGAAGAAACCCGTATCTTACGATCATTATATTTGTAAAAACCACGACAGTTTAAAGTGATATATACACAATTAGATTATGTAAAGCTAAGGGATCTCTACTTAAATGCTCAGTGACGCCCTTAGTGGTTATTAAGTGTCTCTAACTGAGTTCAGTAAGCAACGGTCTCTTAAGAAGTATTTTCCAACACATAAATTTATTCACAGATGTGATTGTAGGGGACGCTTGCAAAGGCTTTAGCGGCTTAATTGAATTGCCCTACAAAGTGCGACTGCGTGGTTCGCGGGAACTAGAACGTTACTCGTTAGTGCATTTTAATCTTATTTTTCAATCTACCTCTTTTAATGTATTGGTTTATAGCGAGACTTAATTCTAATGAAATTAAAATTATTCTAAACATAGAGATTGATGTATTGCGTGAAAAGGAAGCAAGGGAGAGACGACTAAAGTTATGGAAAATAGGCCGATCTGGGAGACAAAAACTTGGATCGCCGACATAAGTGGGATACAGACAGAGAGCTGATGATGATTTGAAGACTAAAATACGTGAACATAAAATCATACTAATATTATAAGTACGAAAGTTTAGATGGATGGATGGATGTTTGTTAGAGTTTGTAGCCTTAACGCTTGAACGGATTTCGATGTAATTTGGTCTATACCAAATTCTTCCTCTACATCCTCTACATCTATATGTAGAGGATAGTCTGAAAGAACACCTAGGATACTTTTACGCGGGCGAAAACTGGTATATCATAAAATGATGAGACAACGCAAGGTAACATTTCTAGTTTATTTAAAAAATATAAGAACGCAGTCAGTAGAATATTGTATCGTATGTTCCACGGAAAATACTTCGCTCTGTAAATTCAATTTGTTCCTTACCTTAGCCTTGTTAAAAGAACGTCTCTATTGAATTCCAATGGAATGGAATGACATATGCGAAGTGTCCTGCTACCAATATAAAGCTCAAACGCATTTAAACTTAGTGGTGATAGATTATTTTTGTTGTTTTATTTTTTATGATTTGAGCACTTTAACGTAAGCAAAGACACGGGCTAAAGGTATATTAATTCCAATCATCGCATGTCTCATAATTCAATAAAGGCTGGCAACAGTTTTGCATCGATAGATCCGTGCGAATCCATCGTAAATTAATTAAACCCGTCCAACGTTCAATTACTACATGTATATCGGTAATCAATTCACTAATTACAAATCAAATTACCAGTACTAATGGATTATATTTGACATGTTGATATCGTTAACAAATTAGCAATGTAATGGGACCGCCTAGTGTAATACCACGACCACACAGAAGACAGACGAGAATTCCTTGTGTCCTTATGTCATCGGATGAGTGTCCGTGTCAGATCGCCGTACAGTCCTCTGCCTCTTCTCACTTTTTTCTTACATACGAAAGAGGAGGGATGCATGGAAGAGAAAATATCCTTCTACGCGTCGCTTCCTCCGTCACTAAAAAGCAGGCAACGCATCATTGCGGATGTCTATGGGCAGTGGTCGGCTTCACTTTTTCGGCAAATCGTCTTTGTTTTTTGAAAATTCTCCTTGTAATGTAAAACAGAGAGTGAGAGAGAGAGACAGAAAGTGAAACATTAAGAATTATCTTTTGTAAATGGTTTTTTATAACCTTGTCTAGAAATAATAAGCACTAGGCAACACACACAATACACATTTACGAGTAGTAGTTCTTTGACATACTATATCCTCCACTGAGTAGTATAAGGGCCAATACAGGTGAACAAAATAAACAATTTAGCGTCGAATCACACGGCTGATTGCATCGCTAGTGGAGGATGTTCCGATAGATAAACTTCGCCCTAGTTTACTGAACCACCCGACAATGTCAAATCATACGCTTGTATAAAGAACTTAATTGGAATCAAGTCATATAAGATGTTATCTTATTACTGCAGCACTTATAATCTTTAAGTGAGCATTAAGGGAAACCCTTTAGATTTTATTATGAAAAGATTTACTTAATTTTACGTGAATATAAAAATAAAATTGTCTTTTTTTGTTTCAGGTATTACGCGGGCCAACACGACTTTTTGGCTATAGATTTAGTTAACCACAAAGACATTCAGCACTGAGGATATAACGCAAAAAGAGTATTTAGTAATTTCCAATATGTAGTTCAGCGTTTTGGTAACACTTTTTAGCTCATCTAAAAGTTGTGTTTTAGGAGTAAAATGTTTGCTCTCTATAATTGAATATAGACGGGGCATCAAGGTAAGTCATATTTGTTTATTCACGCATTTATTATACCCTCTACAAATAACAGAGATTGTATAACACTTGTACATATTGTTGACTCTTACATTCCTTTTGCGAAAATAGAGACATGTGTATCACTTCGATGGAAACTCACAGTTGTTTTGTTGCACGTGGAAATGATGTTAGGATATTTCCGGTCATTTGACCTCGCCGCTACCCCTGACCTAAGGCAGGTATTTCTGTTGCACCCGCTCTTGACATTGACAAGTTAATTAATCCTCTGTTTGGATTTGATTTCAATGTTTATTTTCATCTCCAGTTAATGGACATTTCAATTCTATTTCGATTGTAGAGTATGTTGAATCTTTTTGGGTAAATGTGTTATTTACTCATTTTTATTCTTACGTAGTTCCAATTCATTATTTAATATAGAAAAATTATAAAGACTTGTTTATTTATATGGTAAAAATAAATTCTCACTTTTTTTTCTAATTTGTTTTATGAAAGCAAAGTAAAAAAAATAGCTCGTTTATGAAACATACAAATTAACATTCTATGCGTAATGCGGTTGCATTTTATAAATACTGAATTTATATTTACGTACTCATCTACTACATTCCCAAAAAATAGATGGCGCTTAAAGTAATATTTTGAAGATGTTACTTTTAGCGCCATCTATTGGAATCCCCTGAACACATTCTAGATGCTTTGGATTGGCACACCAAAATTCCTTATAAGGAAAAGTATCATCGCTAGATGGCGCTATGAGGAACTTCAAAGGAAAAATATTTGAATTGAAGGTGTTACTATTATCGATGCATAGAGGGCATTGTTTTTATAAATCAAAAAATAAAGATTTATACCTTTTAATTAAATCAGTACCACCACTTCTTGTAAATCAGTATAATTTATTAAAACGTGAAAATAACAGCTGACCTAGGGTAAGGATTATACCGTTAATATTTTACTATTTTATTGGAAAATGAATTTGTCTAACGTGGGGAAGAATCTAGAAAAGCAACTTGGAGTTACCTTGACTTAGGTAATGATAAAAAAGTGTTTAAATATGCCTACATTCAGCTACGAGTACATAATAAGTGAATTATAATATGTTTGTATAATCGTGATTTAGCATATTTGACATTGAATAAGATAAAGGCTAAATAGTTCAACGATTTTTTTCTTTTATAGA
Source organism: Papilio memnon (assembly GCA_003118335.3). Classification (NCBI taxonomy): domain Eukaryota; kingdom Metazoa; phylum Arthropoda; class Insecta; order Lepidoptera; family Papilionidae; genus Papilio; species Papilio memnon. The sequence continues at coordinate 379,127 of LD688948.1, forward strand.
ATTTGCACTACGATAAGAATCTAACATTATCTATATGAATTTAAAACATCAGATGGTGGAAATAAAAATACACAAATATGTTAATTTTCATCTAAAAAAAGTAAATTAATACTTGATTAATGATTTCCGAACAGAATCATGGTAAAAAGCGAACATAAAAGTGGGCGTAAGTTAAATTATTCTTATTAATTATAATAATTTTTCAAAATTAATTTTAAACTTAAGAAATAGGATGTAAAAATACAATTTGAATTTGTTTATAATAATTTTATTCTGATTTTGCAAGATTTTGCTAGATATAATAAAAAAAACAAAAATGGAAATCGCTTAACTGCGAAACAGAGAGCTCGTAATTTGATCGTACATGTCACAGCAAATGAACCATAATGGCGTTGATATGTTAGATTCGCATCAGTACGAGGGAACAACAATAACATCGCGCTAATGTACGGAACCACACTTGGCCGACTTCCAAATAGGAATCCGTTTATATCATGTGTTCAGACTATATTATCATGACCCAGTATGGTAGATTTTACTTGATTTGTAACTAGAGTTGCCGTTTTTTGGGAACAAGGGAAAGATTAGACCTAGCTACAGTCGCTGCCATAAGAAAAAGTTATAAGGTACCATAGGTAGGACTATAATAGCGTCTAGACCTCACCTTAACACTTAGCATGCGGGAATACTTACCTAATTACATGTGCAGCGGGTGTTTTTTTAGTAAATCGCGGGGAAATTTGATTTTCCAGAAATATCGCGGTGAATCCAAAAGTACTATATTATTTTCCACGAATGTTCTAAATGCGTGACTCCCGCTCCAGCGACAACAAATACGTAAAAATACGTACCCCGCATGCCAAGCGTTAAAGACCGGCATCCTTTGATGGTTATTATATTTTCTCGGTGCCAGCAACTCATCTGCAGTTCATCTGGTATTATGGAGATCCATGGGCGATGATCATTACTTCTCTTATAAAAAAGTCAACTGAAGAACATTGTTTCTTTCCACGCGACAAGAACAGCTAGAGCAAATAGTATATTCTATAAACAACCTTTTATCTTTATAAAAATTGAAAATTTTTACAGGGGTTAAAAACATTTTCATTAAAGAAGGAGGTACTCAATTCGTCTGTATGTTTTTTTTATTGCGGTTCAAATTATTCTGAAGATAAATAATGAGAAGTGTAGGCGTTATTAATATAATTTTATTTTTTATCTGTCGCGTTAAACTTTACCAATATTTAAGTTAAAAAATAAACTGGAATTACAGGTTGGGCGCTGGGTGATAAACGACGCGGAATAATTCGCAGCCGAGCGATTTTAGATGTTCGTGTAATTGAGGATAAACACGATTAGGGCTGATTCTCGTTCCGAAGCATTCCAAGCTTAAATGTCAGTGGTAAAAGTTAATTTGTCAATATTACATTTGGCAACAGTTTTATAAGAGCTTGTTGCGCGTTTTGCGAGGTTTCCGAGCACAAAATTGATCTAATGTTTTTTTATGCTTCTTTCGACGTTTATAGTCTGTTTTTAATTTTGTTAAAAATACTGAATTTGTTTAGATATGATTAGCTTCGTCAACTTTGCTTATATTCATCTTATCTATACTAATATAATAAAGCGTAAACACCAGTACTTCGTGGCGTAAGATGTCAGCAATTACAGCGTATTTTTGAATATTTTTTTTTTAATAAAAAGCCCTACACTTACGTCACGCTATAGGCTGTATGTTTTCACGCTATTAACTTAGGGGGTAAATAAATTGGATAAAAACCCTAATGTGGGAAAGGGACCATAAACTACAAGTTGCCAACATCAAGAAAGCAAGATTGCCATGGTTGTCATCATGTCATTTTGACATTTGCAATTGATAATTTGACAAACGTAAACAATAAAATAAAGTTTTTATAATATCATGGGTATAAAGACGCACGCGAACAGGTAGTACATAATAAATAATACAAGTGAAGAAATTACAAGTTATAAAATAATATTTTCAATTACAATCTCAAGTAAGATATACTTTAACAATGTAATGCAGTAGAGTGTGAACAATTGATATGGCTGTAACAATGCATTTCACACTGTTTCATGTTGGCACTACAATATTATGCATTTAAACTTCCTCGCAATATGCTAATATAAAATTAGAACAGTTTGTTATACTTATTGTTCGTTTCATAACATAATAGCCGTCACCCGCGGCTCCGTCTGCTCGAAATTAAAAAAAATTGTACCCTTTGTATTCTTCCACACTATGTTAGACATATATGCCAAATTTGGGCGAGATACATTGAGCCGGTTTGGTGTTATGTAGTAACAAACATCCATCCATCCATCTAC
>LD688948.1:389788-401657 GCA_003118335.3 Papilio memnon
ACTCTTATGAAGGTGCGCATTACATCGATTTTGTTTCATATGATTTCGACCGACCCAACCTAACTTTAGTCTGCGGGGTTTCTAAAATATTTAACATGTTTTAAACAATTCATTTATTTAGTTTTCATTACAATGTATTAAAACGATTACAACAAAATTCTTCCTTTACCGATAAATGGCGCTATTGTTACGTTCACTATTCCAGCAGCGAGCATACTTAGAGCGTAAGCAGCGGGGAAGTCCTCATGAGGTACATGACTAGCTATCACCAACGGACTGGCAACGTGGAGCCACGCGCGTAGCACGCCCAATATACCCGTTACTACCGCGACATAAACGAATTCACGGACCTGCAGCATCACTGAAAATATAAATTTTAGATTAGATAGCATGATAGTTATTCATAAGCAAAGAATCTTTACTCATTTTTTACTAAAAATATCTAGATTAGATTCTATCTACAGCATTATAAATTCAGAATTTCGTCTAGAATATTTATATGTTTTTTATGTCTTCAACGCGTGTCATTTAAACTGGATGTCATGGACTTTAAATGTAGATTTTATTGTTCGGTTTCCTGTTCACATTAGATATATTTTAAACTTGTACGATTATACAAAAAAAAATCTAAAAGACTTTTAAAACTAAGACTTCTGTCAGTCCTGGTTACGTCATCAACGTCGACATAATTCCTTTAACTCTATGCAACTTACCTATCCTTACTATAAGAGTGAATGCTGTAGCTATGTAGTAGATAAGTCTCGTATTGATATCAACAATACTGCTGATAACAGCGAGGATGCAGCGACCAGCGACGTCAGCGGCTGCGGTGATCGATATGCACGTTGCTACTTGTGTCTGGAATATAAAAAACAAAAAACTACCAAAATCACGGAATTCTCTAGAACACAAATATTTTTTTAAAGAAATCAATCCAACGTAGACTAATAATCTTGCAACTTGAAGGTATAGACGATTGTGTCCAGCTGAGAGCTGATGGATAAGTGAAGTCAAATTGTATGATAAGATAAACACGTAAATATAAGAACATTTAGTAGTTAACTTACCGCAGTATAACCATATTGAAACAAAAGCATCGGCAGCAAGATGAAGAATGTCAGATCAGAGAAACTCACAAAACTCTGTCCTACACAGATGTTGCAGAAAACTGGATCTCTTAACACTTTTATGTTCATTAATTTCCATAATTCGTGTCTGAAATTCACTAAGCATTATTACTAAAATGGACCTATAGCATAGTTTATTTAAATCTTATAGTAAAATTTTACCTAATGTCATTTAATTTGCTCTTATCCCTTTGATCTGTTTTTTTCTTCTCAGAATGTTGTTTCCCATTTTCAACATTCAATAAGTCTTCTTGTTCGCTAACATTCTTGGCATCTTCTGTTAATTACAAATGATTGACATGAGCTGAGTTAATTACTGCATCAATAAACCATCAGAAAGGGAAAAAAATACTTGCGGTTCGGAAATTTCTTAACGGCTTAGACCTCATTACAGCCATGCCTGGTACACCGTGAAGCGATATTCCCGATATTATTAACAACGTCCCCCTGAATCCGTATTCCGTCATAAATAGCTTTATCAATTGTGGATACCACATTAAAATAAATCCTTGCAGCGCTTTTATCACACTCATTACTTGCGTTCTTCTTTTCACGTAGTAATAATTTATTGTTGTATAACAAACTGGTACCATCATTCCGAAACCAATGCCCTGTAGAACTCCAAATGTTAAGGGCAGTTGGTTAGTATTTGTTATTAATATCGTTAATAATGATCCAACTAAAAATATAAACGCTCCTAATAGTCCACCAAATCTTAAAGAACGTTTTTTTAATATCACATTAAGGAAAAATCCTGGAAATAAAAAAAAAACGATTAAGAGATATTATCGTGGTTTATACAAATACTAGCTTTTGCCCGGGACTCCATCCGCGTGAAATTTACTAACAGATAAATTACCTTTCTAACGGTGAAAGAATTATTAAAATCGGCCCAGTAGTTTTTGAGCCTATTCATTACAATCAAACAAAGTTTTTCCTCTTTATAATATTAGTAGATAATAGATTCATTCTGTTTAATAATAAATGACTCCAACAAAATTGTTATAAACCTCACAAACATTGTGCTTATTTCTAGCTACTGGGAATTATCTAGATGTAATAGAAACCACTTTCCTAAGCAGTTCCTACAGATGCTTTCGGTTTTTACTTGTTATGAACTAAAATTTTCCATCCGTGTTTAAGTTTATTAATTAAAGTGGATGGATAAGTGGATATATGCATAGATTAACATTTATTAACTCGATAAAAGATTATAAATCCTGTTTACCTCCAATAGCCAGCATTATTGCGAACACTCCATGTGCGGTGGTCAATGACTTTGCTGTCGAATTTGTTTCAATAATAAAATCATTGTAAATAAGTCCAAATGAATTCACATGACCAATTCCTGCAATCTGATAACGTGAAATTATGTATGTTTTTTTATTTCCAAAAGCGTTAAAGCATTGTTATATAATTCATTATAGCGGTATAAACGCATTTTTTTTACAAATTGCTTCAAGTGTCTACATTATTACTTAAACGTATTTCTTATAAATGAACAATATTCCTGGTCAAGGTTGCGGGAGTGCAGTGGATACGGCCAGCACAGGACCGGACATTGTGGTAATCAATGGGGGAGACATACGTTCAACAGTGGACGACTTATGGCTAATAATGATGATGATGATGATGATGATGATGATGATGATGATGAACAATATTCACAAGTATTTGATTTTAAACGAACTACGAATCTAATTTGAACTACATTAAACAATCATAGATGGACCAATACTTACAAATGTAATAATTGTGCCAAAACAAACAACGTATCCCCATATATTATTATCAGCGACATCCTCAGTATCTTTGGTTTTTGATATATTTTTTTCAACACGACCACCAGTCACCATAGTGATGTTCCTAACTAGTCTCACACAATGAACAGTTCAACTATGTCCGGATATAGATAAAGTACAATACTATAAACGGTGCACACGTGAAGCGACAACTTTTCTTTGTTCCCTTGTGTATTTGCGTTGTACTGACATTGATAATAAATTACGTCATATTTACTAGTGTATGCTCTTGACTTTGTCCGTGCTAATTACGGACTGTACATTTTCCTTTCAAGTTTTTAGATTGTTGAAAACGATTTTTTTTAGATTACGTCAGAAGCTCTATTGGACATTCAACATTTTTTGTCGTTTTATTACCTTAAGTTTTTTATTTGTATAGATAGGAGATGTAATTTAATAAGTTTTCTACTCATGTATCAAAACTAAATTATTAAAAGCATATATTTCTTTATGTAATTGTATCGCATATATTAATAAGAAGTCATCGTAAGTCAAGCAAAAAGACCTGTGAAATCTGATAAGATATTATATCTCGACAAAATTAAAGTAATTAAGATTAGACGTTAGATATCGTAAAATATTAAGAACTAGCTGTTCCCGTGCGGCTTCATCCGAGGGAAATTATAAAACCTTTATTTTATTTTTTACATTTGTCAAATTATAGATTGCAAATATCAAAAAGACATGACTTGATGAAAAACCATGGCAAACTTTCTTCGTTGATGTTGGCAGCTTATGGTCTCATTCCCACATTAGGATTTTTTTTCAATTTACCCAATAAATTTAATAGCGTGAAAATGTACAGCCTGAAGCGTGACGTAGGGCTTTTTATTAAAAAAAGAATTATTCAAAAACATGCTGTAATTGCCGAGATCTTATGCTACAAAGAAGTGTGTGTTTACACTTTATTATATTAGTATAGATTAAGAAGAGTAACGAACAGACATAAAGATAATAATGTTATGCATAGAACATATACTATGTAATAGCTACATGTTTGCAATTATAGCACAGGCAAAGATTTTGCGAAATACTTCGCCTTTTATTACCAGTATCTTAAATAGTATTTGTAATTAATTATGATATGACGAAATCTTATAATATTTTTTTTTCAAATTATTTTTATTTATTTTAATAAGACCAGCGATATTGCACCTTTTCTTTCTTTATTGGTACACTTAATTCAACTCTGCTGTTTCTGGTCACTGTTTATTGTTACTATTGTTGGTCTTGTCTTTAATTATCTTTTGTTGTTTTGGACATGAGTAAATCATACTAATATTATTAATAAGAAAGTTTAGATGGATGGATGTTTGTTAGTGTTTGTAGCCAAAACGGCTGAACGGATTTCGGTGAAATTTGGTATAGATGTAGTGGATAGTCTGGAAGAACACATAGGCTAGTCACTTTTTTTTAAATTCAACGCGGGCGGTGTCGCGGGCGAAAGCTAGTTTTAAATAAAACAATTAAATTTAATAGAATAAAGACATTTATTTACAAAACAAGTGCGTAGATAATAAAATATTTTACAAATAATTAATTTATTTACATTTAACATTAAACCTAATTGAGTATTTTATATTAATAACTTATTTTGTAGGAATGTAGTTTTTTTCGTATTAACTACTCGTATTTTATATACGGTACAAAATTTGGCCACCATGTAAACTTTGACAATCGTCACATTAGTTTAGAGAAGTTAATAATAGTAATCGGAGGGCAAGACGCCGGAATTTTTATTAGACAAAAATAAAACAAGCCTTTTGTCGTCTTTTATGTGCTTACTCGGTAATAATAATTGCAACTAACATCAAATGAAGCGCATATCTTACTAATATTATAAATGCGAAAGTTTAGATGGGTGGATGTTTTTTTAGAGTTTGTAGCCTAAACGGCTGAAGGGATCTGGATGAAATTTGGCATGAATGTAGAGGATAGTCTGGGAGAACACATGGGCTACTTACTTGGGCTACTTACTTATGTTTTTTTTAATTCCGCGCGGACGGAGTCGCGGGCGAAAGCTAGTTCTATTGTATTACTGTTGTGATATATTTTTAAATTTTAAATTTTAATTTTAATTTTAAATCTACGTTATGGCACATCGTCAGTTTCAATTAAGATATTTATTTAGATGTTTTCTTTCTTTAAATTATCGGTTATTGCGACTAAATATTGTCGATTCCTTTGATGTTTTTTAACAATCTTAGAGTACCAATAACATTTTTGGTCGAATGGGCCGGCTCGCCTGGTGCAATACCACGACCACACAGAAGACAGACGTGAAGTGGGAGCAATACCACGTTTTGTTTGAGTTTGTGTACTGAAGTCCTAATAGTAATGCCCTTCCCCTTTCCACTCTTTTAGTACATGAAAGAATATGAACTGTAATTGGCAGGGGACGGCACACTTATGTAGGGAAGAGGTCCTCTTTCTGTGCGTATTCTGACTTTTAAAGGAAGAAAATGCTTTAGCAAATGCATATGTCTATAGCCAGCGGATGCTTCGCTATTGTGGCGAATTAATACGTATACAATAATGTCGCAATAACAATTTTTAACAGGAATTTGAATCCTTCTTCAATATTCATTTTATCTCAATACTTGTATGAGTAGTGAAATTATTCTGAAGTGACAACAATTCTTACATTTACCCATGAACACATTTGGAATTTTTTTTATGCCTCATATATTTAAATATAGCCTCCATCGTCCACGGAACAACACATAGGACATTGCACATTGTTAACATACTAAAAGCTAAAACGTAGTTTCCGGTGTAATCACGAATAAAACCTGAAAAAAAAAGATGAAATCAGAATGAAATGAATAAAACAAAAATATCTCAGACAGCAGAAATAATAAATTAATATTTTTTCCAAAAAAAAAAAACACTCTCTGGCTTTTGGTATCCCTATTTACATAAAGTTGCTTTCTCCAAATACTAATTCAAGGGCCTCAAGGATCTTTGTTTTATGTTTAAGGTGTATTAATGTAATAAATCATTCACTCAAAGGCAAATATTACCGTGGCATTAATCTGTTGGCTTTGAGAAACACGGTTATTACATTAAGATTAGCTATGAATATTAATCAAGAAGTTACTGAGTCGAGTTGTTGTGACACTTTGTGAAACAGTTTTCTTATATAACTTTCTCCTCTCCTAGTATTATTCCATTACATCGCGAGTGGGGCAAGCAAAACTTTGTCAGCGGGTGTTTTATAATACTCATAAATTTTAGGCACATTTGTCGAAGAAAAACTAAACGGTGTATCTTACTAATATTATAAATGCGAAAGTTTGCCGGAATGATGTTTGTTAGAATTTGTAGCCTAAACTGCTGAACGGATCACGCTAAAATTTGGCACAGATATAGAACATAGTCTGGAAGAACACATTGTCTACTTATTTAGTTTTATTAGCTAGTATAAAGTACTATTTATTAATGTTAAAACAAATAATCCGACTAACTGTATCTCTACGACACTCAAGGGAAAAATATAGTCAACCAGTATATCGGAGCCTGAGAGAGGATGCTGTCACTTTTAGTTAAGAAACTAGTGAGATGTCATAATTTAGTTTGACTTATGCCCCCGGGTAAAATTCCCTTGTCTGTCTATACAGAGCACTATACTCGCTGACCTTAACCCACTCTACGTGTCATCTCTCATTCATAAGTCATTCTGGTAATAAAGAAGAACGTTTACCTATCATTGGTCCAATCGTTAAACTAATTCCTCCAGCTAACAGCATGTATAGACCGTAAGCGGGTGGATATCTCTCTATAGGAACGTGTTCCGCCATCACAATTGGTTGCGCGATGTGTAGAAGAGATCTTATTGACCCTAAAATCCCAGTTAATACTAAGAGCGGGATATACGACGTAAACTGTACGAACACTGAAAAGAAAAAGATTGCTGTAAAACTTAGTATTAGATTAACGAGCAAATTAGTCTTGGTATAATTGACTAGCAATAGACATTTGCAACAATATAATATTGTGTTAGAGATATTGGAGAGAGAAAAAAAACTGGATATGGATTCCCCTTTTTCCATTCGTTTTGGCCATCCAATTCAATTCTATTATCGATATTTTCCTTACTAGAAGTGATTGAAATAAAGACTTCTTGTAAGAAAAGAATGGACACAAATCTTTTAACCTACCTATACGAAAGATGGCAGTTAAAAGTGCGCCGACATAAAACATGTAGCGACTGTTCATTCTGAAGAACTGGCCTGATACTCCTAATAGAAGACGAGCTGACATGTCGGTTGCACCACCGGTTGCGATGATGTTAGCTATCTGCCCCTGTTGATGTCAGATTTAAATTATAAATTAGAAAAGGAACTGACGGACAATAAAAGATATAATAAATGAACTGAATTTACAAGTTAAATTTGAATCTTATCATTTTTTAACTAGTCATCGCTTTTTATCTAGAGATAATGGAAAGTTTTCAGGACGAGCATGTAAAGTAGCCTTTATCAGTTGTTAGATTTAGACCAGTTTGTCTCGAGCACGTTGTATTGACGCAAGTTTAAATGACCCTCGTTTTCTTTATTTATTGGAATAGTTTATCTTCTTAAGATAATTATCTCAGTATGGTGGAAATTGATACTTTCTCCGTTTATTGTGATTGTGCTTAAATTGAAAAAGTGTGTGTAAATGGTAAATAATCAAAATGGACGATGCAGAAAAATTAGGATAAAGACGACATGAGTTGAAATGTCTTTTTTATTGAAAAAAAAACCACAAATGACTAAAATTTTGTATTAAAATGATTAAAGACGATTGTGTTAACACATTAATATTTTTATGTAAATATATTACTATTCAAATCTTGATACTTTTAACACTTAAATGTCAATGATTTTTTTACACTTCTAATATTGACATGTTGATAATAAATTCAACATAATTATTAGTATTGGAATATTATTAATAGTCACTATAATATCCTTGATATTGCATCTTCTAAAAAAACTTTCCAACTAAGTAGTTCTTATAGTATTTCATTATAATAATATTCCACTTAATAATAACATCCTGTTTATTATTAAGAAATCAATAATTGTATTGTTAATGTTTCGATTTGAGCATAAATAAGGTAAATATTAAATTTTGTCCATTATTATCATCTTTATTATATTATAATTTAATCAGATTTGACAGCGGCAATGATGTAATCTAATATTTTGTTTTTTTTTTCACATAACACCGGAATTCGCCGTGATTTAAATAATAAGTGTTTTATTAATTAATTTCTGTAAAAAGGATACGTTTATTTTGCAATAAAAAATATTGTAGTCAGGAAAAAAAATGCTCTTGGTAGCATTAATATTAGATTTTTCCTGTTTGATGAACCATTTTAAAAATAAATTAGTATAGTAAAAAACTACCGTATTATTATTAAAATAAATCAATTCTTACCCGATCGAGATGATTTTTATCTAGAAACAAGGGCTCCAGTGTGAAGAAGGTCAGGTCAGAAAAGAATGTCAAAGCCATCCCTACGATTATATTATCATACACTAAATCCTTCAATAGTGTTAAATCCAAGAAATCGGCTACAGTTTGCCTGTCAACAAAAACGAGAATTAAATATTAAAAAGTGGACTAAAAGCCGCAGGATGAATTTTTTGTCGTCTATCTCTTCCTTTTTTTAATAAGGAAGTTATAATAGAAGTTGGAAGAGATGGATAGGAAAAGAAAATACATTCTTTTTCTATTTGTCCTCTCACCTGTCTAATAACGGCAGGTAATTTCTATACCCATGGGTAGTAGTCACTTAGCATCAAGTGGCCTGTTTGTTCGTTAGCCGTCCTATTGCATAAAACAGTAAAATATTCTACAGCATTGATTAAGAAAAAAAACTGCTTACCATTTTCCTTCTTTGTTTTTAATTATCGGCATTGGTTCAGCTGCAATACTACCAAAGTTACCTAAACTGGATACAGATGCTGCTTTGTACAGATTTTCTAAATAAACGTTATCATTAGAATTAAATTTACTATCAGTTCTTGCGTCATCGGGAATTAGGACAACGGGAATACTCAGTCTTCTAGAATCTACTAATTTTGGCACCAGTAGCAATTCTGATCGATCTTTTTGTTTATCTATCGTAGCTATTAATAAATTCTCGACTGATTTCGCTTCATCCGTTTTATTCCCATTAAGTTTTGGGAAATCAAATTTATTTTCTTCAGTAACTGTAGCGGGTGTGGGTGGGATTACTGAAAATTAAATTAAAAAAATATTAGTTTCTTATACTAATGTAAGAATTTGCAATAACATTGTAAATATTACATTAAACTTACGAACAATCTTTTCACAAGATTTTGTCTGTTTCACCATATGCCATTTCACTGGATGCATTACTAAAGCTCCAAATATACTGTGAGCAGATATCGCACATAGAATAGCTAAAGTCCCTCGAAATCCGTACTCCGTTATAGTAAATTTTATAAACAATGGATAAACCATAGTTATAAGTCCTATTGAAGCTTTGCATAAACTAAGATATAGTACTTTTTTTCTTGTAAAATAACTGTTGAAACTCGTGTACGAGATAGGTATCAGTAACCCCATTCCGAGTCCTTGTAGGAATCCATTTGTAACTATTAGTTGTGTTGTAGACGTTACAAATATAGCTAAAAATGACGCTAATGTATAAATACTGGCTCCTATTAGACCAACTTGTCTTAGAGATAGTTTCTTTAAAGCTATGTTTGCTGAAAAACCTGAAACAACAAATTTACGTTATGAAATTTCCTACAAATTTATGGTTAGTAATTAAAACGAAATTACAATCGCTAAATTTGTCCCTTGATCTGTGAATGAAGTAAGAATTAGCGATATTTTTTTAGTTCGCATTTATGATTTATTTGTGTCATTCATTGTTAACAACACTCGCGTTGCCATTAAATAATACGTGAGCTCGCAAAATTACACACTTGAAATATAATACAAATTATATCCTTAAAATTTATTGCAAAGTCAATTTCAGCAAACCGAAATTTATAACATTTAGAAAAGATACGATTCTGCTTTTAGCATAAAATTTTCTTTTCATAAAACGGAGTACATTTTCAACTTAACTACCATATTGTACTCGTTCTTGAATAGCTACTTCATTTAAGTTAACAACTATCGCAAACTTATCTTATTCGTTATAACTTTAAACTTCAAGACTAACATAGATTTTCCATTTCAGATCCATTACTACTCAGCAATTCATACAAGATCCATTATTCGGATTGCCATTGTTATCTAAAAGTTTCAGCTTGAAAATCATAGAATTTTTGTTCATTGTATCTGATAGCCTGAACAATTTCATTTACCATTTCTAATATAAACAGTGAATAATCAAAAACCTGTCGTTCACAATTACTTTTTAGTACGAGTATGTTAAACAAGATTAAATTGTTTACCTGCTAACGCCACTGTGACTTGGAACACTCCATAAACGACGGTAACGGCTCCCGTGCCCGCTCCCAATTCTTCCAGGAAATCATTATAAATGAAGCCAAACACAGGTTGATGTGCAGTACCCGCTATCTAACAAAAAAATACAGCTTTAATAATGCTTAGCTTTTAAGAGGTTAACAACCTTTGGTAATTTGGGCACTAATTGTACAAAAACTATTGTCTTTGATTCTTATAAATAACGGAAGTCCTTCATATCTTACGGTAATATATTATCTTATAGTTATCTATGTAAGCCAGGAGTGGCGAAACAATGGTCCACGAATATTTTGGGCACGCCACTGATTACAAAATTCATTATGCATTCCAAATATTATGAAGTGACAGAAACTTTTAAAAATATGTAATAAAAATACACCCGCACCCCGCACCTCAGGTGCCTGACTAAAAAATGTGTCAGGGGAATGACAGGGCGGCAAAAACCGCAATTAAAAAAAAAGAAGTAATCCCTAGGCCTTGAAATGTTCACAATAATCACAAAATCAAAATTATTTGTTTACACATCTATGACATCAATAAACATTTCTTTAGAATAGGGCACGTTGGTGTAAAGGTTCGCCACCCCTGGTCACAAGAAGCAAATCTCACAACCTTTCGCGTGCTAAGCAGATCTGTAACTCTTTCGTCATTTATTTCTTCCTTGTAAAAGAAGGAATTATAATTATAAATTTATCATTTGTAATCTGAACCGTTATAATGACAAAGCCATTCAATTCTAATTTCAAAATGTTTTATGGAAATAATCCAAGGCTACTGTAGTTTATATTGCATCAGATAATACAGGAAAAATAAATAGTAAAGGTAACCTAATTTTGAGGCATTTTCCCCTTTGTTTTCAAAGACTTTTTACTTGGCTTAAGTGTTAAACTAACGCTGACAATCCTTTCTTCTAATCACCTAAATGGGTGTCCTATAATTTGAATCGTGGTCAAGTACAGGTGCCATTTTTAAGACAATTATAATTATAGCGCCTACCAGTATTGTAAGAGCATGAAAACTAAAATAAATTATGGGTTAATATTTTACAAAGTAATTTGTGTCAAAGAAAAATTCCGGAACTGTAAAGAATTAATTTTTTCCGTAATTATTAATTGATACACCTTAATTTTCTTGTATTTGGAAGCTCTCCTAAAATATAAATAATTTATTATTTATCAAATTGTACCGAATAGAATAGATTTGAATTTGAATTTTAATAGATTTCAATACTATGGATTTATTTTTTTTACAAGATTACCTATAATGACATTAAACGAATATTTATAATCATTTTAAAAACATAATCCTGACAGATGTTCACACATATCGTAAATTATTATCTACTCGTATGTCTCTATTACAAAGAACTTTTGACAAAATATTGAATACTAGCTGTTGCTCGCGACATCGCACGCGTGAAATTAAAAAATATAGCCTATGTTACTCACGGTTAAATTACCTTTCTAATGGTGAAAGAAT
>LD688948.1:401699-412183 GCA_003118335.3 Papilio memnon
TTAGTGTACATGCACATGGAATTTACAATAAATGTAAATTTTATATATATATATTTTTATTTTTTTAGACCATTATTTCTTACTCAAATAAATTAAATACAGGTATATCTTAATTTTAAAACAGTTTATTTCCGAGTTAACGCGTAGTAAACGTGTAACTTTTGACTTCAGAGTTAATTACATAAAGATTTTAAACAAGTTTTTTTTTAATCATAAACACATGGAAATTGCCGCGTAAGGCTACAAATAATCGGATTAATAGCCCTGACATCGTTTATTATTTGAATAGGATTAATATATTTTATTAAGATATTGAAATTTTAGATAATTTAAAAATTACGTTAAGTTTACTCAAGTATAAACATAAAAAGCACGTATCGCAAGAAATCAAGTCCAATAAATTTTACTAATTACATTTTCAGCTAAATTATCTACTCGTACATATCGTACTAATCATACTACTATTATAAATGCGAAAGTTTAGATGGATGGATGTTAGTTAGAGTTTGTAGCCTAAACGGCTGAACGGATCTGGATGAAATTCTGCATAGATATAGAACATAGTCTGGAAGAACACATAGGCTACTTACTCGTGTTTTTTTTTAATTCCACGCGGACGGAGTGACGGGCAAAAGCTAGTAAATATGTAAATTAAAAAATAATTATAAGTAATTTGTCAACTATTTTCTTGTTATACATGTGTATTACATGACTAATTCCCAACACGTGTCAAAGGTTTTCCTTTAACATTAGTATGCATTTATTACAATTACACACATAAGGAAAAAAATAATAAAATGCACAATATATGTAAGTGATGCAGTCTAAATCAAATAAAAAACTATTATACAATAATAATTATTAGAAATTAGTCAAGTTACATATGAGTACCTATATCAGTCGTTCGTAAAAAAAAAAAATTTTTTGTGTGATACGACTTCAGTACACGATCATGTAATTAAGGTATTAATTCATCATTACTTCCGAAAGTAAGGTTACTCAATTCCCTTTTATGGAATGTCCCTATTTACATTTTTACTTGTCTATTTCACTCACTGACTCAATATCTCGAGGCTTCGTTCCGATTTAACGCATCTGTTGATGACACTGACTGTTTAATCTATCTCTATTATTAGTTCGAATAGTCACCACCGCTACCAACCGCAACCATCAGCGACAAAATGGCGAGACGCATATAGGCACAAAATACAATGCCTTATAGCCTGTCTAAAAACTCTAGCTACAGATTCCCTAACTTATTGATCACTCAAAATCAAGCATGTACAACATAAGTGACCACAAACAAAATACTTGTCACTTAAAAGCAATCAATGCTAGGTTTTCGTAATTAATTTCATTTTAAAAGCGGGCGCACACCTTTGGCTAAGCTATCGTACAACTGTGGTGCGATTGTCGATTGTTTCGCAGCCAATTCAACTGTTTAATTGCACAACTAAAAATCGAGTAGTGTGCGCACCTCCATATAAGCTCAAAGGAAACAAAGCAATACTAAACAGTTGTGCGATAGTTTAGTTTCATGTGTGCGCACGCTCTAAATGTTGAATTGCTAATCGAAGCGAAATTAAGTAGGCATAGCCAACTGCTGTAACTGCTTAATCTACAAATTACAACTTGTTACCTACGTAAGATGAAAAATCAGCAATTTACATTTGTACACGTGATTCTGATTCACTGCTTACATTATTTTATTAATTTATTAACGTTAAATGTCCTTGAAATTTTACTCCTAATTCTAGGCCATCGATTTTCTTACTAACATAAGAAATCGTTTTTAGAACGTTTGTTGTGCACAGAAATGTATCCAACGTTAAAAGTTGTGAACATTTGTGACTTTAATCCAGAAGGAAGACTATTATATATTTCCTCTTTGTAATAATAGTGTTGGTAAAGATAGTTACATAGTAGGAGTAGCAACTTAACTTTGTACATCCTTGTTCCTATAGTTAGTTGCAAAACGTTTTGTCTTGGAATTTATCTCTTGACCTGTCGTAAACCGTTTTATAGCTCGGTCTCATTGACTTCTCATTAAAATGAACTTATCTTTGTACAAGGATTATCAGTAAATTACGTTAAGTTTAAAATCGTAAAAACCTTATCAAAAGACGTCATTTGTATCTCTAATTCAATATACATCTAAGTGCAGTTGCACTTAAATCGATAAACCGGTTTTATCTGGTTTGCTCTGGATCCTAAGAGATGAATCAATGTGTGATATCCATACGATCAACATCACTCTTAATTTAGGCTAGACTACGAGCCTTGGGGACGTATAGTTGATGATAATGGTGACGATGATACGAAATTTTCCAATTCCTCTAATGCAACAAAAATAAATATGTTTAATATTCATAAAGGAAACGGTCGTCTCGAATGGCCGATATCACTTTTAACATAACCTAACTGAAATAAAATGGACATTATATACCGGTTACAATCGTCAAAGGCTTTTAAGTTATGTTCGAGCACCATACTAAAAATAACCAACTAAATTTGGAAACACTTATATTTGGCATATAAAGATAACGTAATAATAATGTTATTTACTTCGTCTGATAGTGGACTTTCCATATTCTTTTTTTATCGTATGTTCCGGTTAAAATTACATCATGGTTAAGTAATATGCTCTAAATTCGAGTATTTTATATTTATTTTATGATGCGGACTTACTTTAAGTCTTTAGGTTATTATTTGTTAGTGATTACCTGCGCCTACGTCCGCGCGATTAAAAATAACTTAGTAAGAAGGTGTCTTAACAAATCAAACAATACAAATATTGCCTAGCATTAATTATCTCCCAATTTATATTAATGTTTATTAAAAACAATTTTCGGACTATATACTAGTGTGTACATGATCAGCGAACAAACTGGGAATCGAACAGACGACCCGTAGTAGAAACTGTTTACTAACTCTGACAACTATCGTGGGTTTCTACTACCGCAATACTTGTATAAAAACTTACTCTCATATAAATAAAAACAATCATTCATGTGATCAATATATTGTACAAATTAAACGTGGGATAAATAAAAAAAAAGATGTTGCCGTTTAAATAATTTTACTCATGAATATTACAATAAAACAAACTTTACACTTTTGGTTTTGTTATAAATGTCAATGGCTTATGCATTCTAACTTAGGCTTATCAAAATAAAATAAAAACTTCAACAATTTATTATGAAGAACATTTTGTTTCATTTTATTTATTTTACAAACGATTTATGAAATAAAACCCACATATTTCGTATTTGAGTATATTTTTGTTTCCTGTTTCTTTCCTAATGGCCTAAAAGGTTTAAAAATCTTTAGGTTTGATATACGACAAATGCGTTTTTCTTGTGCCATATTTCAACATAAAAAAATGTTATGCTTATATATATGCGAGGAAAATATATTAACAAATTAAAAAGTAGTTATAAAATAAAATTACGTAATTAGAGTCAAAGACATTTTTGACAAATTTGTTGCAATTTTTTCCCCTAACTTTCATGAGTTTACCATTAAAGCTAAAATTTTGGATTTGAAAATTTTAGATTTACCTTTTTAATTTTCCCCATAAGATATTCGCCCTATATATTACAAAATGTTGTGAAATTCTGAGTTTAATACTTAATAAAATAAATACTTGTATATGAATAAAATAGGTACTTACAAAAATAACTGACAATCCAACGCAGACCAAATATCCCCAACCCCCTTCTGGGGGGACCATTTCGAAATTCTTATCATCACACTCACTACCTCCGAAGTTCCCTCCATTAACACCCATATTACTGTTCACTTTCCTCCGCCGAATTCAGCGAATGTGAAAACGATCGACAAACAACGTTTTATAAGACAACTGCTGGTGGTATCATTGATAAATATGGAATAAATAATCGCTTCTTCTGTTTGCTTATAGCTTTAACACTAATAAGCTACGATACGTGCACTAACATTTCGCAAACAGAGCCCTCGGAATTCCCACAACACAATAAACAACTGATACTGTGATTGGACGCGACACGAAACCGCGATGTCTATTAAGGTACTACTAACGGTGCTTCCAAGTTTAAAAAAAAAAGAAAAAATAATTATTATCTCGAGCGTTCCGTATATATATTTTTTAACCAGTTTTCTGTTCTATGTTTGTTTCTCTCTCGCACATGTGTCGACTGGACGAATGCAGATGATCTACTTAATCTTTGTCACTCGTTACCCAATATTTTTACCTAATAATCGAAACTAGATTTAAACGGCATTCTTCAGGTTTAAGATAACTATTTGAATTAAGTTTACTTGTTAGTTTAAGATACTTTGTAATTAATAACTGATCAGATTATAAGTAATTAACAATTTTAGTTTATACTAATACTAGCTTTCGCCCGCGACTCCGTCCGCGCGGAATTAAAAAAAACAAAAGCAAGTAGCCTATGTGTTCTTCCAGACTATCCTCTACATCTATGCCAAATTTCATCGAGATTCCTTCAGCCGTTTAAGCTACAAACTCAAACAAACATCCATCCATCCATCCATCCATCCATCTAAACTTTCGCATTCATAATATTAGTAAGATTACAAAGAGGAAAACTTTGTTTGATTGTAATGAATAGGCTCAAAAATCACTGGGCCGATTTCAAAAATTCTTCCACCATTAGAAAGGTAATTCTGTGAGTAACATAGGCTATATTTTTTAATTTCTTTTTGATTTTTAAAATCAACGCGGACGGAGTCGCGGGCAAAAGCTAGTATCGAATAAACTTTTTATTTGTTACCATAGGCACAACTAATTAATTATTTACATAAGCATCATATAATAGATACGATTTTCATTAATAAGTTTATGTTATTTCTATTATCTTCGTATATATTTATTTGTACAATGGGTATATTCAATAATAGTACGTTATTATTATTTGCATGTAACTTAAGACAGATAATATTTTGCTAGATGTATAAATTTTCCTTGGGAATTCCGTTATTTCAGGGTACAGGTAGGTTTATCATTTCAATTTAATACGAACATAATATTTACATGTTTGTATGCCTTCAGTCTTTATCACTTCAGGTATTGTTTATCTTACTTCTTAATATTTCACTAATATTATTTATGTGAAAGTTTGTAATGATGGAATTTCAAGATCTCGTAAGTCGATTCGACACTTTATTCGGTATTAAATCCACGCAGACGAAGTCGAGGGCCACAGCTAGTGAAATATTAATTCAAAGGTCCGTAGAGAGTTCGTTCACATCATGGTATTATGATTTTATGATACAATGAACAGCCCTGTTGAGATTGCGTTAAAAGGAATGTACCAATTTTATGTGAATTGTTCTCATCCAAATGGTATTAGATTATTTTAACCTGTTTTTTTATTTGTGCGTAAATTACAGTGTAATTTAATAATTTATGTAAATATATGAAGGTTTTATATCTATTTCAATTTATTATCAATTTATTTGATTAGTCCCTAATGGTACGGACAAGAATAACTAGTAGAAATATGTCTTCAAGTGGTATTTAATAAGAAAATTGAGTTTAAAAGAACAAAAACTAGTTTCTGTCAAGGAGATAATAATCTGTTAAAATTAGATACGGATTAAGGTTTGCTAATAAAAGTTGTTGGCAGAAATTGTGAATTTTTGTTTTACGATAGTGTGGCTCGTTTATTAATTACTAGCTGTTGATCGCGACTTCGCCCGCCTGTACTGAAAAAAAGTAGTAAACAATCATAGCCTATGTTACTCCTAGAAAAATTACCGTTCTAATAGCGAAAGAATTTTTGAAATCGGCCCAGTAGTTTTTGAGTTATTTAAATACATACAAAAAACAAAAATACAAATCTTTCCCCTTTATAATATTAGTATAGATGTGTTTACATAACTATGGGTCTACAACTGTGATAATTGTATTGACATATACCTTTGTCTCTGTTTTTTGGAACATATTGAAAGAGATAACCAATATGTGTCACCGCAGTAGAAACCAACAGAGAGAGCTTCTTTGTAAGACTGATCGATATAAGTAATCATGGATCCATAATAATTTTATTGCTATTGATAAACTTTGCCTTCATTTCAAATCCTTACTAATAGTGTATGTAATTTATTTAATGAAAAACAAATGACTCTCTTCCTAGATCGATTAGTAATGTTTTTAAACGTTTGTCTTTGAAAACTATTTTACTTATAACTAGCTCTTGCCCGTGACTTTGTCCACGCAATATTAAGATAAAAAAGTAGCCTATAATATGCCCGTCTATATCAGCTACCCTTCAGTGAAAGTTCGGTCGAAATCGGCCCAGCCGTTTCGGCGATTACCCGCAACATACGCGGCATGCGGACAGACTTATTTTAAATGCTATCGTTATCAGTAACGCAAACACATCATCTTCACGAAATCTGAAATTTTTCGATTGATATTACAGACACTCCAATTTTATTATATGTATAGATTATTACAATCATGTCAGTAATTATAAAGAGGAAACGAACTGTTTTTAATTGAAGTCTATATTGACAAAGTATCAGTAAAAAATATTGAAATTATAGTCAGCAAACTTGCTTACTTCGATCGATTGTAACCGCTTACTTTGTTGTCTAATGTTATGCAATCGACTTGATCTAAATTCATCAAGCCATTAAACTTTGAACTCATTCAGGGCAAAGGAATTTATAGAACGAGAAGTTAATTTTTGTATGTATTTTAATGAATTTAAATAGTCTATATGTGTCTAGTGATTTTATCTAATTATTCTTAGAAAAGTGCTTGTTAATACATTTAAAATGGAATGCATTAAATTTAATCACATTTACTGACGGCTGTTCTTTCCGGTTCGTGGATGAAATCGACTTAGGATCACTGCTCTTATAAAATCATACTAATATTATATTATAAATGCGAAAGTTTAATTAAATGGATGGATGGATGTTTGTCAGAGTTTGTAGCCTAAACGGCTGAACGGATTACGATGAAATTTGGTATAGATGTAGAGGATAGGCTGAAAGAACATATAGGCTACTCACTTTTGTTTTTTTAATGCCACGCGGACGGAATGGCGGGCGTAAACTAGTATCAAATACTAATAAACAAACGCGTTTTTCATACATTCACTTCAATTGATGCATTTTTCTGTAAGCGGATTGCCCAAAACTAAACTGGTACACGTAGTAAAAAAATGATATCTTATTTTTCAAGTTAAACTATGAATTTTTTTTGAACAGTTTTAGTTAATTAAAAAGATAGACAAGTACAAGTGGCCAGCGTCTGAGTCAAAAAGACAGTACATTTTAAGTACCGTATAAACAGCCTACATTTTGTACTGTATATAAAGATAACCGTTCAAGTTAAACCTTGTAATGAGATGTTCTTGTCAAAACTTAACGGTAACAACTTAACTTCATAACTCTTTGACAAAAAACGTCAAGATGTAAGTTCAAAAAACAAGAAAATATATTTAAGTTCAATTTAAAATTCTTGATTTAATACAACTTTGAGTGGCTTGATTTAATACAAGTTTAAAAGAAATCATTTTAAGTACGCAATGCTAAAATATGTATTTTTTACTAGCTGTTGCTCGCGACTTGGCCCGTGAGAAATTCAAAAACGTAGGCTATGTTACTCACTGATAACGTAGCTTTTTAATAGTAAAAGAATTTTTGAAATCGGCCCAGTAGTTTTGAGTTATTTCAATACATACAAAAATACAAATCTTCCCTCTCTATTAGTATAGATTGTAGGCATATTATCTTGTTTTTTTTTAGTTTTAAAGTATATGAATAGCGCCTTTATTCAGACAACTTATAAAACACGTAAAAACATTAACAACATAAATAGTAGTAAACAAAAATTAAAGCCTTAAATAATTCAGCGACAAATAAATAATACGGTCGTTGAAAAAAATTATGTAAGTTCTCGAAAAACCTGTTTCTCAATCTGTCGCTAGACATTGAGTATTAACATGTTCGAGATTGTTCTTTCACCTCTCGACCAATCTTGTAACGTATGTATAACAACATGCAAATGCGGGTTATAATTAAGGTATTAAAAGTATAGTTATTACTAGCTTTTGTCCGCGACTTCGTCCGCGAGGAATAAATAAAAACAAAAACAAGTAGCCTATGTGTTCTTCCAGACTATCCTCTACACCTATACCAAATTGCATCCAGATCCGTTCAGCCGTTTAGGCTACAATCTCTAACAAACATCCATCCATACAAACTGTCGCATTTATAATATTAGTATGATTGATGCATATTTTTACGACATATGTTTTAAAATTAAAAACACATGATAATATCCCTACAATCTATACTAATATTATAAAGAGGAAATATTTGTATTTTTGTATGTATTGAAATAACTCAAACACTATTAGGCCGATTTCAAAAATTCTTTCACTATTAAAAAGCTACGTTATCAGTAAGTAACATAGGCTATGCTTTTTTTAATTCGCGCGGGCGAAGTCGCGAGTAACATCTAGTATGTAATATGTACCTACTCACAGTTGTAATAAATCAAGATCTATAACAATAGACTATGATAGCGTATTGATGGCTGGCTGTTGCTCCCAAATTCGATAGTCACTTGTTTATTTTAATTTTTATTATCACACTTTTCTTAGTAACTGTACAATATATCATAGTTAAGTCTACATGTGTCATCTACGTAAGGTTAGAGGTTATCGATGTATGTTTTTTTTATTTTAGGTCAAAAACATCAGGCGCGTGCCAAGAAATAAGAGTGTCTCTCGATAATATTGATAATCTAATTAACGAAGTTGTTTATTTTTAAATAATCATGTTTTAAAAGCTACTTTTTAATAAAAGCAATCGGATAAGGTACATACATATCTTCATAGTTTAATCATATAATTATACTAGCATTCGCCCTCGACTCCGTCCGCGTGGAATTAAAAAAACAAAAGTGAGTAGTCTGTGTGCTTTTCCAGGCTGTTCTTTACGTCTTTGCCGAATTTCGTCGAAATCCGTTAAGCCGTTTGGTCTACAAACATCCATCTAAACATTCGCATTTATAATATTAGTAAGATTATTGCCTGCTATGCAATGCTTAACTAATACTCGTAACCCGGCTTCCGTTGCAAAGCTAAGAAGATTTCATGAACTTTAATGTAAACAACGAGAAACAGTTTTTTTTTAACACAAAACAATCTCCCACTTTTTTAAGAAAATTGTATCATGTTTTACAACCTGGAACAAATTTGGGGCAAACATCCGAAATATTTTTTTTTTACTTTATATAGAAAATAATTTTGATTAAATTTGAATATAATTAAAGTGGCGCTACTCCGAATTTAGACAACAAATGCATTTATTATTCAGTGCACCATTTATAAGTCACAGAAAACATGCATTAAACATTTAAATGTCAATACTGATTATCAGAATTAATGCATTACATTGACCTATTATGTTGATAAGCAAAACTCAAGTTAAGGAAAAATATTATCTTTTTCTTGACAGTGAAAAAATAGTTGCACATAATTTTCTTTTACCTTAACCGTTTTCTTTAGTTACTAAGTAACTTTTGCCCTCGACTCCATCGGCGTGAAATTTGAAAATAATAAAAAAAAATGAAAAGAATATAGCCTATGTTACTCACAGAAATACCTCTCTAACGGTGAAAGAATTTTAAAAATCGGCGAAGTAGTTTTTAAGCCTATTCATTAAAATCTAACAAACAGTGTTTTCCCCTTTATAGTTGAAGAGATTTATAACATTCTCATTGTTTAGGTTTGTCAAGTTTTTGTATTAATTATTAATTGTTGGAAAATAACTTTTATCTATCTGTTAGAAAGGTAAAATGTTACTCAATTAATATCTACATTAAAGTTATAGAAAGTATAAAACATAATTGTGCGAATAAAAATGCAGTGTAAAGATAATCATTAACATGGATTTATTATTATACACTAGCTTTCGCCGGCGACTCCGTCCGCTAGGAATTAAAAAAGTAGCCTATGTGTTATTCCAGACTATCCTCTACATCTATGTCAAATTTCATCGAGATCCGTTCAGCAGCTTAGGCTACAAACTCTAACAAACATCCATCCATCTAAACTTTCACATTTATAATTTTAGTAAGATTGGATAAAGTTAAACTAGCTTATGCCCAGTTTCCAAGCTACGTTTCATTCGTTAGTCTTTTTGTTTCGATAAATTCATGAAATGCGTTTCCGAACTGTGTAACTTGAGATTTACTCCGTCGAAATTTGATCCAACCTTACGCTAATGAATCGATAGGTAATGACGAAATAAGTGGAAACTTCAGCAACCCAACATTAGTTTAACAAAAATTAAAATTGAGAAAGTTTATTTTCTTAAAGAAGTTATTTTCGCTATACATTTTCCATTTCAATATATTTTCTGTAATATTCTCTTTACGGGTTAATAAAATGCCTGTCCTCATTGCGTTTAAAAAATTAAATTGTGGAGACAACGTTCAAAGGCAACTTAACAAAATT
>LD688948.1:412573-442306 GCA_003118335.3 Papilio memnon
TGATTCAAACTTACGCTAATGAATCGATAGGTAATGACGAAAAAGTGGAAACTTCAGCAACCCAACATTAGTTAAACAAAAATGAAAAATGAGAAAGTTTATTTTCTTAAAGAAGTTATTTTCGCTATAAATTTGCCATTTCAATATATTTTCTGTAATATTCTCTTTACGGGTTAATAAAATGCCTGTTCTCATTGCGTTTAAAAAATTAAAGTGTGGAGACAACGTTTAAAGGCAACTTAACAAAATTAGTGTTCTAAGAATAGGAGCAAATCTTACAGCACAGAAACAGTCTTAATAACGGTTGCAAAACGTAGGCTATTTACGTCCACGGTTATTGAGTTAACAACACGTAAGTGATCACTTAAATTACACTTAAGTAATTTAAGTAAAATACTTAATTATGCGATTCATTTCTGTACAAGTAAACTATAATATATAAAGCAATGGATGTCTCCTAGAAGTTGATAAACAAGTGAATGTCGAAAAACGATTGTCTTTTTTTTGGTTTATCATGAAAATTATTGCAAACCGTAAATTTAATTTGATTTGAACAATACAATGCAAACTGTTCTACTAGTAATATAATAGTATTAGATTAATAAGAATAAAATAATTATTTCTTGAGATCTAATACTCAATAATTAGTACTACAATTATAGTTGATGCAATTATTGGCGTCAGCGTAAATATTATTTTACCGTGATATGTAACATAAGTATAAAGGTCACATAATTGCTGCCGCAAGTAAAATTTAGAAAATTTAACTACAAGATGAAGTAGAAAAGGGGCCATTCGGCCCACCGATCGATCGACCAATGGGGACTTTTCCCATTGGGTCGATTGATCAATCGGGAAATCCTTTATAGAAAATGACCCAAAAAAACCGGAATAATTTGTAGCACGTTTTTGTAAATCGGAGAATTATAATTTAGTTGTAATTGACACTAATGCACACCTTTAAATGCATTATATTGCCAAATGTATACATACCACTTTCACGTTATTTTATTGAAGTCGTGTGGTACGTGTTTCCGAACGCACTTTGACGACCATAGATAACAAATATATTGAGTGTTTTTTCATAATAAATACAATTTTTTTATACCAGATTTTTTTCATTATTTTTAATGTTATATGTACTTAAATACTTTCCATGCGCGCTAAAAAACCATGCATTTAAGGGTTAAATGAATTTCTAGATAGATAAATTTAGTTAAAAGTGAAAATATGTGCCAATCTGTAATAGATTTTAATGTATGATTATGATGTAAAAACGTGCGTCACCGTTATGTATATGCGTTTTGTATTTATGTGAAACGGATAACATCAATATATCTAATTCATTTCAAATGTATTTTGGCGAAAATTAAACAATGTTCTTCAGTTTAGACAGATACAATCAACAGGTCTTCAAACTGGCTTTTTATGTTCTAATAATATATTCATACTTTACAACAAACAGTATCGGATCTGTTAACAACTCGATCGATAATATTGTTGCGCAATATTTATATTTCTTATGAAAGCTCGAACGTGAAGTTGTCTATTAATTTAAATAAAAAATCCTAAAGATTTTTTTTATATTATAAGCTGGCAAGCGAGCGGCATGAATTCGCCGAAAGACCGACCGCTGCTTATAGAACCAGCAAAAGCATGGTTCGTCTACCTTTAGTCGATATAAATATTTTCTTTCTGTGTCGTCCTTCCAACCTCCAATCTGAAACAAATCCACCTCCTCTTCTCATCGTTTCCTTGTAAGAAAAGGCTGGGAAGTGTGAAGGGACTAAAATTAGGCCTCTGGCATGCAGAACGAAACGAGGAATTGCTTCCACTTGAAGCCTGTCTTCCGTGTGTCGTTACCAGCGATACTGTTAGTGGTTTACACCACTTGTTACTTATTTTTTAAACCCTGTATTAATTGATTCTTTTTTCTACAAAGTAATATTACAAATGAAATCATGTAATGAACTTCCACAACTGAATCTCGCTTATAAAAACAAAAGATGTCTTTTTTTTTTAAGGAATAAATGAAGAGACACTTTTTATGAATTTCGACAATGGAAGCCCAACGTTTCGATTCGATATTTAAAGAATGCAGTTTACCTTGAGAGGTGTATGAGAGCTCTATCGTCTATCTATAACTCAATATAGATTTTGTTCCTATTCGGTTGTGCCTGAATGTATTTTAATAAATTTTATATTATATTATGCAAGTACAATTAATATACTCGTACACTCCTTTTTTAATTAAGAAAGGATAAAATATAAACTACTAACTTAACACTTCAATTATTTTTTGACAATTAATGTTTGTCAATTAGGTACCTATTAATTAAAAAAATAGACACTTTGTAAATAGATTAAAAAATGGTGAGCGATACTTTTGTATTTATCTATTTTTAGAATGATTTATTCAAATTTATTACTCACGCGTCAAATTCAAAAATGTGTATTTGCATATTTCGGTCGAGACCTAACACAACAAACTTTTTATTACCTGACCATGAACAATAACAAAAAATAAAGATGTAAAATTTTGATTGCCGTTTTGACACGGAATATTTTATTAGTACATTTTGTTAATTCGTAACAAGCGTTAAATACATATTTAATGTAATAAATAACACAAAAATAATTATTAATAAATTATTTTTTGGAAATCCGAAAAATACAAAACAATATTTGACAATATTGAATAAATGTATATATCTTCAACAATATGTCTCTTTAATAATTTTTAGAAAACTTTATGATGCCTTTAAATTTTATTACAGTGCTAATGGTTTTAATTTAGCCATTTCGGTGGCCAGTAAGAATAAATATAACGAACTTATTATAGATTTTTAGGAATTGGTAGAAACTCTATTGTAAGTTCTATAACTCCGAATTGTAGAACGAAATAAAGGAGCGCTGCTAAAAGGTCACACACAAATCCTGCCTTCCCCCAGAGGTTATCTCTGGAATATCCCCCCCACAAAAAAAAACAGCCCTGAACTTCTCGATTTCTTAGTTTTACATAGAGAATGAATGGATAAATAGTACATCTATCTTTAGATGACATTTGAAGAAAAGTTGGAGAATTGAAATCCATTAATAATTAATGATTATTCCTATTCCGACGCATGATTTTAAATATATCAGCGAGATTTACCAATTTAATCCTCGTTGCCTTAAAAAAGTGGTTTGACTTGGAAATATTCCGTGTATAACGATCACATTTACATACATCACAAAAGTTGTATACTTGTTTTTTTTTATTTAAAATTATTATTATATTTTAATATAATACAATATAATCAAAAATACTATTTGATTGTAATAATGTACAAGATTTTATTATTATAATTAAGAACCCATTTAAAATGTTAATTGTCCAGTTATGTTAAATTTTGCACTTTAGCGGTATATAATTTTAGACCAGACATAATTCGTATTAATTTAATTGTATTGCATTACAATAATTACTTCTTTATAAGAACTGGAAATTAACCGCAACCGTCGAAAAGTTATTCTAAATTCTGATACATTTAAAATAATATTTTCTCATAACATACTCGTATATTCTAAGTTCAGATTGAATTAATGTATAATGTAACAATTTTTTTTAAATTGTCTAAGTTTCATTAATAGTGTTTTGTTTCTTTTTAAGTTGCTTTTGTTAATTGTAATTTAAATCGATCTGATTATAGCTAAGAATCTTTTTAATCTGTGGATATCGCTATCAAATAACATGACATTTCAGTTGACATTTAAATTTCTTTTATATTTCCACCCGTGCATCGTCCATGTTTATTATTTGTTAGAATTAAATTAACTTGTATTTAAAAATAAAGAAGCGATAGGGAAACTCTATCGACCACGAATATCAGATTACGAAGAATTGAATATTAATAATTATCTACAGATTTCGTCCACATCTATAATTGTGTTCTAAATATAGTATTTCCTTATTTATTACATCTACAGTTCCGTCCAATAATTAGAACGGAAGTTATGTTTATTGAGTACAAACGCTTGAATTTATAATTTTAAATATTTTATTTTAACACTAATTACATCTTAAAATAATGAGATAGTCAAATGAATATCACAGCTTTCACACAAGGAGCGAGTAGCATACATAACTGCAGCCTCAAAAACTCCAGCCAGTGCTTGCATTAAAATAGGGCAAAGTAAGAAACGCCCAGGGCGCTGTTCATAGCGCCCTGAGCATATCTCTTACTACTGTAAAGGATACCATAGTCTGAGTTTTGCAGTCTATAGTTATAGGCCACGGTCACAGGTCACCGATATAAACCAGGTTAACCTTTCCCAAAGGCATGGTAAAGTGAGGCGCCGTAGAAATTTCGCCCAGGGCTCTATTAGGGCTAAAACTGGTAAGGTCAGCTTAATCGTTTTATCAACATATAAAAAGTTAAGTAGAATAAATTCATTCGTAAATTTTAATACTGTTATATAACATATTCTTATGATTCTTATGATTATTAAATTAAAAAGCTAGTCAAGGATTATCCTTTTTTAGATGTTTGTATCTTTGGCTTTCGTTTATGTTTGTTCTTTTTGTAAACCATTTCGACGACCCAAAACATGATAACAATGCCGAAGCAGGAAGTTAAAATGTATATTGCAGTCGGGTAACTGCCCGTCAAATCACGTACGGCACCTGGATAAGAAAAACAAATTAAAACTTTCAACCTATCTTTATCCACAACTAAGTAACAAGGGTGTCAAAAGTGCTCTGAACCGCTTCGAGAAAGTATTTGACCGTACTCGAATCGGCGCGTGCACTGCCGCGGACCCAGATTCAATAACAATAAAATTTCACATTTCAAGGCGAATATTCCCGAAATATCTCTAACTAGTAGTATTATATGAATTCGGGTTTGTTTCTCTTTTTTTTTAAATCTAATGCTGTAAAAAGGTTTTATTTTGTTTATTATTTCAATTACTTGAGTGTTGCTGTTTCAACAATTATTATCATATTATATTATCTGTATGATAAGAACTGTTTAGTTTAGCTAAATACCTGCCTGTTTGTTAATAATTTGAACAAACCTTCGTAGTAATGAGTGTTAATTTTTACACACTTAATAAAAGACTTAAAAAAATATTGCACAACTCTTAACCCTAATCGACAAAGTGTTCGTCACACTGGACACTATCGTATTAATGGTTAAGTTCGTTGGGAATTGAGTTTTATCTTACCGATAATTGGTCCAAGTGATAAATTAGTGACCCCGAAAGCTAACATAAATATGCCCATAGCGGACGTGAATTGCTCGGGTTTCACTGCCTCTGCTATCACTTGGGGTATCAGCAACATAATGGTGCACTTCGACATACCCATTATTGTTAGGAAGGACAAAATCGTTGTGACATTTTCAAATCCCAGCATTCCTGAAATATGAGCAATAAAAAAGTAAATAAACATGTGCCTCATTATTTCTTTCTTTTGTTTTACTGCATTTTTAATGTCCTTAAACTATATGAAAGTAAAGACTTAAGCAGATCAA
This sequence comes from Papilio memnon, assembly GCA_003118335.3. Lineage (NCBI taxonomy): Eukaryota > Metazoa > Arthropoda > Insecta > Lepidoptera > Papilionidae > Papilio > Papilio memnon. The sequence continues at coordinate 418,090 of LD688948.1, forward strand.
TTATGTTTATTTTTAAAAATAACTATTTGATAGAAGTTTCTGGGAGGTTATTTAGATAAAGTATTTTAATTTTTGCCTTTTTAAATCTAAAAGAAAATATAATTAATAGATTAATATCAAAAAATGTATGTAACTAGTATATTCACCTAATCTCGTTACCACTGCCAAAAATAAACCAACGAGATAAATTTGTTGACTCTCGAAGCGAATCAACCAGGAGCTACAAATTATAAACATAATTCTAGTGACTAGATCTCCAAAACCATTTAAAGACACAGCCCATGCTACTTCAGCCTGAAAATAACGAAAAACAACTATTACGGATGATGTAAACTCGAAATATAATATTAGTAAACAAATACACTAAGTAACCTATAGAATGCCATAGTACTGTCAGTGAAGTCGGCTCATATAGGCAAATAACTCCTACGGCATTATTTGGGTATGTCTCTAATTTTTCCTTTAGATTCCAAGTGACACTATCGCCAGCACTTTTGTGCTGTCTTAGTGAAGACATCACACCGTCGAAATGTATCATTTTCAACTCCATAGATAGTCAGCGTGTTGCCACCAACGTTGGCATTTGAAACCAAACTTCGAAGCAAAAAGAATAACGAAACGGAAAATAATGGAAAATAATTTAAACTTACTTCTGTCCAATTCATCGCGTATAATGTTTGAGGAAGCATCAATGTGAACGTCAGATCAGCAAATCCACATATTGCTAGACCTAAACCGGCATTTGATAATATAAACTTTTTCATTAGCGATAAATCGATTGCTTCCAATATTATGTTCCTGAAAAAAATCAAATATAACATACACTCGAACTCTATTGACAGGGAGTTTGCAAAAATCTCTCTTGTTAATATCGCATCCAACACGAAATTAGTCTTGTTCATAAATATAACTATAAGGGCCTGTCCCACCACTGGCTGATAGAGGCTCAGATAGTTAAAAATTACGTCACTGTCAGATAAGGTAACAAAATCCGATATTTCGATTAATCTCCGATATATTGTTGGATTGTTCCCAGTCTTCAGTGCTCAACGTGAATACTGTACGATATACTTAACGACATAGAATTATCAACATTTAAAAAGAAAAAATATTCACTCACCGTATACTTTTACTTTTCTCTATTTCCACATCTAGTTCTAAATCTTTGTCTCCCTTCTTGTCTTTGTTTATTTCTATTTCTTTATCGGATAATTTAACACAAGGTATATTTTGATCTGTTTTATCTTGGACCAAAAGTAATTTCATTTCTGAAATCAGTTATAAAATTTCATAATAATTGTTAGTAAAAATTATTATTATTATTATTATTATTATGAATTTATGTCTGAATTGAAATGCAAATGAAATAAAATAGATTGTAAATTCGGAAAGACACATGCAAGTAGCTAGCACTTTTGCACACCAGGTACTGTCACGTGTCATCTAGAACACTAACTTGCTTGCCAGTACGTGACAGATAAGTGGCTAGCACAATATTTGATCTTGTGACAGGTAGATGCAACTAAAGGAGAAGGCAAAGGGAGGTACGACTCTTAACGTATAAACGAAGCACACGTTTCTTACCAGAATTTTCAATGTTTGGTATTTCAATTTTCTTCATATGCCTTTCGACTGGCTGCATAAGGCAAACAGCTACAAAGGTGTGCATATTGATCGCTGATAATAAAATAAATGCACCTCGGAATCCATAATAACTTATAATCACGTTTACTAATTGAGGAGAAAATAACGCCACGATAGCTGAAAAATGTAATGAAACAAATTGCTTTCTTTACGCAAACAAGTGAATTTTAATTTAGCAAAAATGGCATCCCATCCTCAACCGAAGATCTCAGAGTTGTATTCATTGAGATCATTATTATTTTACATTTTGTACAGAAGATGCCAGTTTCGAATTAAAATTATATATGGTACCTTTATAAGTATTTATTTACTTTATTTTACACAAGCTTTAAAACAAAAGTCAGTAGCCTATGTGTTCTTCCCAACTTTGCTATGCTAAATGTCATCGAGATCAGTTCTGCCGTTTAGGCTACAAACTTTAAGAAACATCCATCCATCTAAACTTTCGCATTTATAATATTAGTACGATTAACATTTACCTGGAACGGTTTGTGTAACACTTATTGAGAGCAATCGTCGCTTTACAAAATATGCATTTATCACGGAATACGTAATATTAATAAGGAAACCAATTCCGATGCTCTGGAAATAATTTAAATAAATTAATCAACTGTAGATGGCAAGTAAACAAAATATGGCATAATGAAAATCTTAAAACTAACATGACTAAGTAATAATGCTTATAAATAAAATAAGGGATACCTGCAAAAATCCTTGACAGAGAAAGAAAAGTATTGTAGAATTAACAAATACAGTACCAAAGGCACCGAGGTTGACTAAAATCGCAGCTACAATACCCAATTGCCTCGTACTCATAAATTTTAGTAAGGGACCAGTCATAAACCCTAAAAATAAAGTGATAGATGTAAATGTTTTTTTTAAATAACCGTCTATATCTACAGTCGGAGAAACTGGCAGCGTTCCACGTGAAAAGATACAATCGTTTGAACATTTTGAAATGAGCTTGAATTTTTGCTTAAGTCTAGAGTGCATCTACATCTAACGAATCACAGATGCGGACGCACCTTAATATTTAGCTTTTTTTTCTTACCAGAGAGAGCTACGCACATTGCGTTTACACCGTTGAACAAAGTTATGCTAGTCGATCCCATATCTAATTGCATGAAAAGTTCGTTGAATATTATTCCGAAACTTCCCAAAAACGATGATGTCGCTATCTGAAATTGAAATTATATGGAACTTAATCTTACGTTAATGAAAAACTATAACTGCTGACGAAAAAAAGAAAAGTACTTAACTACGCTTAAATGTACAAGCTACAGATTAATGTAATAAGTATTTTTGATGATTATTTGCGTAAAAATATTATTAACTGTTCATAGTTATTGATTACATTAAGGGCTTCTTGAACTTCTTGTGATACGTAAAATATTGCACGGATTAGCTTTCGACAGATTTGTTTTATTAATAGATATAACATAATGGGTTGTCATGAAAGAAACTGCGATAACTGGCTGACTTGGTGTGTTGGTGATTTGACGCGTGATTACTGTAACTATTTTGGGCACCATTCCCATGGAGCACGAGCTTTACCTATAGATCGCTTGCGATTCGACAGCAGGAAACGATAGGCCATACAAAGCGCGTGAAATGCGCCTGTGCCGTTTGTCTGTATTTCGTAAATATGAATACCAGAGGTTTATCACGAATTTTCGTGAGAAAGTTTTCGTATGTCATCGGCAAATTGTGTATAAGATTTGTACCCCTTTTCAGCGTACACTAACAAATCTCATACAAATTTTATCGATTACGTTACGAATACTTTCTCGCAACTGTTACACAAATATTCGTGATTAAACCTCTGAACATACGCGCTATGCCTTTCGCAAAAACGCGTAGTCGCGATACAGAAATCCAGACGCACGTTAACGTATATCATATTATCTACTTACACCGTTTATAATGACAGCTATCCAAATTACGTAACCCCATCCTCCGTCTGGCGGCACAAGTTCATATTTTTTATTTTTCATGATCTCCTTTACTGTCATTTCGTGTAAATGTTACATGTAAATGAACGCTTGAGTTAAATACAATCTCTCGCTACTTTATCTTATGTCAGCAAAGGATTTTAACTTGTATACAATAAGATTTACACAATTACACTTTTAAGTCTTTAATTGTCTCTAATTCCGCATACTGTGATGTAAATTATTATTATCAGTGGTGAAGTATTATTTTTTTTTAGGCATTTCTCAATCTCATGTTACAGATATACCTTATCAAATTTTACAGTTACCAGAGTTAGCAGAAAAAACAAACAATGATGAACAAAATGCATTTGAGTATTTACGAGAATATCTTAGTTGTTGTGCCTTTATCGGGTTGTCGTAGTAAAACGTAACATATTAGTTCGCCGCTAGAAAAATGCCTGAAATAATACTTCCCACGGTATGAGATGCGCGCACTCCATTCCTACTATATTTAAAAGATCGCTGGGGCGATACCAAGGGCGCCATGCACATCAGCCGTTCTACAGTCAATCAAAATATTTCCTAATGATAATGTCTTAACTAGTATTATAACACAATCACATATATTAAGCGTTATAATTAAAAGTACTATAAAAGGTACCTTAAACCCTAATCATAATAAAACTGAAAAAATTATGTTAACGACTTTGTTTCAAATCCAGATGAAATATTTGATGAGCGTGTACATAAAGTCGACGTTTTTCAACAACATAAGGATAATGACTTTCCTTAAGTCAATAATTTGTTTATCAATTAAGAAAAATACGATATGAAATAAATAATTTTGAAGATAGTACATTTGTCGAGACAACGTTGTCTAGACAGAGTTGATACACTTCACGTGTTGGTTATCTCACATAATCTTCGTTCAGCAGCAAGTCTGGGTTTTAGAATTAATAATTTTGCACTTCAGTGGCTTTATTATATTTCACTTAATATATTATTTTTATATCATAGGGTGGTAAACGAGTAAGGGGCCAACTGAATAGCCAATATGGCGAAGCGACCGCTGCACATAGACATCGGCAATTGCAAACGCGTTGCCTACCCTTAAGGTTAAGGGTGGGGTAGGGTAAGGTCGAGAACGTCTCCTCCATTGTCAAATCCACTTTCCCTTCCCATCTTTTCCTTTCTTTCTTTCCGAAAAAGGTGGGAAGAGAAACGGACTACAATTAGGGTCCGACATGTAATGGTATAGAATTGTGATAGTAGGCACAGAATAAGTTATGTTGGGTGTTGGCAGTGAACCTGACGAAAATACACGAATTATTTTCGACCCCTGTTTTTATTTATGTTTAAAATTAATTTACATATTTAAATAAGCATTTTAAATCAAAGAACATTGATTGTAATAAGTTGGGGTATTGAAGGTTGTAAACCTGTATCCGATATCCCGCTGGCTTTTTCCATTTTATGACACGAATGATTTCGTAATATATGCCTAATTGGACGCTTCATGTTAACCTTCAACGAATTAAACATATATGTTAAGATAAAATTGTTTTTAGTATATCGTATCAATTATAACGAAAGACATAACGAACGAACTATTTTAAAAAGCACGCGTAATTAATTTTAATAAAGTTTAATTATCCAAATATGAAAGTTGGGGATCGAATCGCCCATGGTGGCACACTGATATATGAACAGTAATTTTAACCGAATACATTTTCTTGACTGGCAACATTTTTTTTCACTCCGTTCGATGTCATGTGCGTTGCGCTGTTACTTGTATTTTTATGATAAACTAACTGTTGCTCGCGACTTCCTCCGCATGAAATTAAAAAAATATAGCCTATAGCACTCACTGAAAATGTATCTTTTTAATGGTGAAAGAATATTTGAAATCGGCCTAGTAGTTTTTGAGTTATTTCAATACATACAAAAATACAAATCTTTGCTCTTTATAAATAAGCATAGATATAATAAACTACCGCTTGACTACGATGCGCCTGATGTATTTTGAGGGGCTGGTTAAATTTTGAAGAATGAGGCGTTATTTGATTTGCATTCTTCTCTATTTATAGGATTATTTTTCTTATTGCCATTTCTTTACATAGCATATATGTGCATTCGTTCCTGTTATATTTATTATTATTATTCCAATCTCTATCTCTATTATTCCAAGGATTCTTGTTCGGACAATAACATTTTATTTCGTGAAAATACTTTTTTAACTACTACTTTCATTTACGAGATGAGTTTTGAAAATTGCAAGTCACCATGACTTTTTAATTAGATAACATAAAGTTAATAATTATAATTAATCCCACTATCATATTATTTGCGACTACAACGCACGTAGTTTTATTGTTTAAGGCTAAATAGTATGTATTTTGTCACTTTCCTGTAGCTTAAATATTGCGTACTTTTTCAGCGCACAAAAACACTCATAACATTGCGATAATATTTCGTAAAGCCTCAATAATCTTAAAACAAAAGAAAAACGATATTAACTGGCGTATGAATGTATTTATTTACTAGCTGTCGCCCGTGACTGTGCCCGCGCGGAATTAAAAACAAAAACAAAAGTAAGTAGTCTATGTGTTCGTATGCCAAATTTCGTCAAGATCCGTTTAGTTGTTTAGACTACAAACTCTAATAAACATCCATATATCTAAACTTTCGCATTTATAATATTAGTAAGATAATATTATGAGTAACCATTGTTGCTATTAAAAGTATAACACCCATATTCCTAGTTGTTTTAATAGCCATTAGGAAGGGTGCATTAAGCAAACACATTAAAACTATGACTTTACTAGCGCAATTAATGTTTGTCGCAGAAACACCTCTTTTCACCAAGCCTTTGTTTGTATTGATTGTAATAATTTGTCCCAAACAATTTTATTATAACAGCCAACGTAGAAAATTATTTTAATTTTATTAAAATAAGTGAAGTCTATCCTTAATTACATATAGATTAAGTACTTACAGATCTCGATTAAAAATATATTTAAGACAATCCGTTCATAGTAGATAAGATAAACAAATTTAATCTGCACATTGAAACAATATTGTGCATTGAGATGAGCACAAGGGAGCTCGTTTGAGAGCGAGTTAAATCGTCTTTGTTCTGTACACTATGAAGAAGCTTTTTGTGAGAATTAATTAGGAATGCGAACAAAGGCCACCGCTGACCTGAACCTGACCCGGCTCTCCACTCACCTCTCTGACGTCACGCAAACTGAAAGTGATATATTTCAGTTATTATAATAACTTTTAGGCTAAATACTGTGTATTGCGCAAAAGGCTATAACTATTAGAGGTGTTACACAAATGTAAAATTAATTTTCTTTTATTTTTCTTGACTGAGAGGAGGGTAAGGTGTTCAAAGAATATCAAAGTATATTTTCACTAGCTTTCGCTTGCGACTCCATCCGCGTGAAATTAAAAAAAAACAAAAGCAAGTAGCCTATGTGTTCTTCCAGACCATACTCTACGTCTATGCTAAATTTCATCGAGATCCGTTCAGCAGTTTACTACAAACTCTAACAAACATCCATCCATCTAAACTAAACCTTCGCATTTATACTAATAGTAAGATATGTATGTAAGTATACGTAAAATTTGTCTTACCTTTTATTAGAACACTAATGGCCATCTTTACCCACCATTCATTAAATTTAACGGTCTCTTAAGTAGCATTTAGGAAGCCCTTAGTAAGAGTTACGTTAATTAATTGACACTCAATTTTATAATTTCGAATTAGATTTATGAGACACTTATGTATGTATATGTCAAAATACTTTAGAGGATGGTTAGTGAAAACGTAAGTCAATCATTATAAGTTTTTCTTCTTTAAATGTAAAAAAACGATCAATTTTTTTATTCTTTTAAATGCGATCGTAAACTCTATTTCTCATTGTTATAACAGTTGGACATTAATTTTTTCCTTAAGTCAGCATGTCTGCGGCATTAGTGTGCAAAGAGTTAATTAAAATGGCGGCGCTCTCCAAAGGCAATTACCCCGGCTCTTAATTGAGTTAGAAAAGTTTATTTTTTATTTAGCGGCTAGTTTACAGAACGAGCTAATATTTAGTTACTTTAAGTAAGAAAATTCACATATTTTTTAGTATTTCACTACATCAAAATAACTTAAACATGAAGAAAAATATCGATAATTACAACAGGATGACCGCAGAAAGTATGGATGTATTGTGTGAACGTTAGTATTATGATTTGACGATCTTACATCGTGATGCCATCTGCACATATCGTAGACGAAATTCAAAGATATTTGTGAAACCCATAGCCAGTATGTTGGCTATGGTCTAGTCACTCGTAACTTAAGGTAGGCCTTGAGCTTCGAGCGGGGACAGCTATTATACGGCCCGGTGTGGACGTATATTTGGCTGATTATGTATAAATTCGTATAAATGTTTATATTCAGGAGACATAAAAGATCTCAGATTACATAGCACTTATGTAAAAATAGCCATTTTCTTTTATGACTTAAAAGCATTAGGGCAAGTCGCCAACTGTTAAGTACTGGCAAGTTTATTTCATAACGTAAGAACACAACATAACTGTTGTGTTAACACATAGACGCATACTTCTTATTACCTTACGATGTTAGAGAATTAAGTCTTATGCAAGTTATTCTCAGGGATACTTAAAGTGTACTTAATGTTAATGATTGTTTAATGTTAAACTATCGATCAGTTTCAATTTCAAGTCATATATCTACAATGCAATGTTTCATTTGTGATTAATCACTATTATTTAATTCCAGGGGCATAAAAAAATACCCATGAAACAAAAAGATATATTGTGGCAAGAAAGACTACAATACTCTTTTAAAATTATAGGAAATTTTGCTTTCAAACTCAAGAGAAAAATAACTTTTAATTAATAACTACTGGGTTATTTTCTTGAAGATCAAGCCTTTTCATTTTTTTCTCCCTTCCACTTCTAACCACAAGCTAATAGTCGTCTTAGACGTAACTGCAAAATATTAAATTTTTGTGAATAAAATAATTATTTTCAAATCATTTTGTAAGGTTAAATGAAACGTTGAACCGAAATAATTGTATAATATTTTTCTTTGGGTAAAAGTTCATTCATTTCTTTTAAGCAGCTTAATATTAATAAAATTCCTTTGGATTTTATCTCATTTCTACAGACGTTTCTTCTCAGATAACTAACAAACTATCGTTGCAATTAAAAACGTAACGAACGATTAACAGACTGGTTACAGAGTTTGAAAAGTTTATTTTGAGAAACTAGGTCAAGCGAGGTCAACTTTTCATTAAAATTTATGAATGTTTTCTTGCCTTTGTCAAGTTATCTTGAAAGTTCTTTAAAATACGAACCAAAACGATTAAAATAAGGCCTATAAAGTTAGTAGTAAACTTCATAAAAAAAAATTTAACCCTGTCTATAGATGAATTAGTAGTTTTTTTTTGAGAAATAATTGAAAGAAGAGGTAATATTTTTTAAAGAAAACCTAATTCCTGTTGATATTTTACGTTCATCTCTCGCTAAGTCCTTATCCAAAGTGCTCTTTGAAGAGCGTCGAAATTTTTCCTGAAGCAACTTTTACATTAAGTGTTAAGAAGTAATAATCCCGAACACGAAAATACCTGTGGACTTTCGGAAAGTGTCATTAGGAAGTGAAGAAAGGAGAAACATATTCATTAAACAGGAAAAATAAAGATATCAAGATATTAAAAAGAAAATTTAGGTTGATTTACGTAATATTTATGCTAGTGGACGCAATTCGTCTTTTATGAACAACATTAACTTATCCGATTCATTAGATAAAAAACCATAAATGTTTCCTACTCTATATGGGGTTGGCACATCAGGTATTCATCCCACACATTAATTTATCCTCACTTTAGTCGTGTAGTAATCTATCTATTTGTAGATTAAAATGTGCACAACATTTTAGCCCATACAAACACTGCAAAATGTAGGTATATACATGAACACTGGAACTGCGCTACACGAACATAAAAAAGTCTAGCATATCTATACAAAAGGAGCTTTCGTGATCAATGTTGTTAGCGAAAACCCCATGGTGGTGGTACGAGCTATGGGGTGGCAGTGGCGTTTTACAACCACGCTCGCTACGACGTGCGTCACACAAACTAAAAACCAAAAAAATAACGGTACAATATACTTGTGTTATTTAACATTGTGTATCAACTCAATAATAGAGTTTAAAGTGCATAAAATTATATTAAAAAAACGATGAAAAAAGTTTTATTTAAGTGATTTGTTGGAAGAAAGTGTGCATAATTATATTAAAAGTATAATTATTACGGGTCCTATGTTATGTATAATACGCTGTCGAAATTTTCCAAGTTTATATGCACGTAGTGACTCGACTGAGAACTTAATTGTAGAACAGTGTAGCTTGTACAAAGCGAGTGCATAGTTAATGGCTTCATGCATACGACGTACGAATTTTCAATCATGGTGTGTACAGATTTTAGTTAGGAATTTACAATTTAAAGTAAAGTTTTAGAGCGTTTTAGTACCTCATGAAAAATGCTTGATGATGCAAAAGTTTACAAAATAGTCATCAATTTAAACTGAAACAAAGTAAGCCCAATAAACATTCTTAATTGATATCTAATCATGAGGTTTAAAAGATAACAAAATATGGAATAAAAATAAATGTTAGCCTCGGTTTTTCCAGACTATCCTCTACATCTGTACCAAATTTCATAGAACTCTTTTCAACCGTTTAGGCTATAAACTCTGAGACACATCCATCCATCTAAACTTGGGCATTTATAATATTAATATAGAATGATGTAGAAAAAAGTTTAACTCTATACGTGCATTAGTATTTTAAAATATGCATTATCTATAGAATACACAAGAAATTTAAACATAAAAGCGAACGCTACTCTATGTGAAAATGGGTAAATTCACACTAAAAGAAAACCTCGAAATGAGGGCAGCTTTTTCATACCACCTGCATTAAAATATGCAAAAATGTACCGTACATTAATGCTCTATTATTTAAAAATTGTCTTGTAAACAAAAATACAGTTTTGTTCTTTATTAATGTTAATATTTAATGCTGTAGTCCTTGAGTCTGGCCATGAAACACGTCCAACAAGGTGACATTAGGAATTCATTTCCTTATGATTTTATTTGATTCGCAGTCCCTATAAGTAATTTAGTAGATTTAGGTATGTTTTTTACTCATCAAAAATTGTCTGGTGCCAGTAACATGGATAATTGATTGATAATTTGTCTAAACAGTGTTGACATACAAAGCGCATCTCTAATTAATATTTGATATCAATAATAAATAATTTTAAATAAATAAATACAAAGACAGATCTGATACTTTTAAGTCTGTGGTATAATACTTTTTTAATTAAATTTGTTCCTTGTATACGATGTAAAGTATTGTGTTGTGTGAGTGTACGAAATGAAGATGTTCAACGAAGCCGACACTCCCTTGATGACTCCAGACGGATACAGCAGTATTTCACAAGGTATCTGCACGATGGTTATTTATATTTACACAGTGACATCTAATACACAATTGGGAGAGATGTTTTGATTAAATAACATATTAATCAAATTAATTTAGAAATTATCAACAGGATTTGTATTCTGGATGTATAGAAACCACTCACTTAGTAAGCGTATCAGAGATTAAAAAAATACATAGAGCAGACACAGTTGACACTTCACTTGAAACATTTTTCACATAATCTCACTAAAACATTTTGTTCACTATGCCTGGTCTATATGTTTTTAAATGTCTTTGATTGGAACCAAATACATTGAGCATTTATGTAACTGATGAGTGTTTTTGTCACATGTCAGAAACCGGGACCCCAATATGTGAGAAAAAAAATGGACAAACGTTTCGGGTATTATTTTCGAATTTGCTGACCATTCTGGTTTTTATTGTTACGTACACCAAAAATAAAGTACTTAATAATGTCACTTCTCAACGTATAATTTGTTAAACAGGTAGTTCTGGGCATTATTATTTCAAAGCACGTTACAGTAAATGATGGGATTTTCCACTTTACGGGAAGCCCACCCCTAACATGGAAAATCCGAATTGGACAATAGAGTTGACTAATAAAACTCCACAGACTAACCCCCATAAACGATTAAATATACCACATTCTGCTAGAATGTTATATCAAATCTTTATGCATTAGACAATTCAATTACTAGGAAAGGTTACTTTCCAATACTCTTAGCGGTCCAGCTATAGAAGTAACACTTATTGTCACAATAAAACTATTTTTTTATATATTATAAAGTGGCAAACAAGCAAGCGGCCAGCTTAATTCGCTGAAATGGTGGAGGGACCGCTGCCCATAGACATCCGTCATTGCAGATGCGTTGCCTACCCTTAATCGACGGAAGAGGAGACGCACATATGTTAAAAAAGATACATTTCCTTCCCATACGTCTCCTCCGCCGACAAATCCACTTTTCCTTCCCATACTTTCCTCTTAAGAAAAGGGTGGAAAGAAAAAGGGACTAAAATCAGGCATCAGGCACCACACTCATCAGACGAAACGCGGGATTTGTCCCACTTCACGCCTGTCTTCTGTGTGGGCGTGGTATTATACCGGGCGAGCCGACCCATTCGTGCGAAGATGTTAAAGTGGGCTCTACCACTGTTAATAAAAGCTATTTATTTAACTGCAAGCAATTAATTCTATTATTATTATATTATTATTTAGTAATAGAAAGTAATTCAAGAGTTAATTGTAAACTAACCTAAATAATGTTATTCGTAGAACAACCGCATAATGCGACCGAGACCGGCCACAATCAAATTGTAATGTAATTTGAACGTGCACTTCATAGGAAGTAATTAGAGTCTAATAGCATCGTTGAAAACAAATGACTGACAAGAGGATAGTGTATGTACATATCTGTTACTATTTTCACGTGGCGTTAACCTTAGAAAACCCACCAAACGTCCATTAAATTTTATCTACCTGATAGTTTATGGGATGGACATAACATAGATTTGTTTTCGTAGATATCTTTTATAACATTTTTGTAGATGCCTAAAAAAATTACGCAGTACTTAATCATGTCGGCGTGAAATATTACACCTAAAGGAAAAACGATGTTCTTTATCACAGAAAATTAGTCGGGACAGAAAATTTCTGATAAAAATCTTTCTCCGTTCGCATATAAATTATTATAAATTTCACGCTCCTAACTTAATTAGTAAAGATGGAATCTTTCAATGAAATGTCAATAAATGCATTTGGTCAGTCAATATCAGTCACTAGATGGCGCTAATAAATAGGCGCAGCATTTGATAAATAATTAAATTAAAAGAACGTAATTTATGTAAGAACTGGCCATCGACAATCCACAAAATTAAAAAGATAATGAAAACAAGGAGATTTTAGGTGCGAAACAAAAGAAAGAGTGCAAGATGTAATATGAAGGAAGAATCAACGTAATTGTGTGCTCTTGTAATCAGTTATAAATGTTATATGTAAAAACAAATCAAGAAGTTATGAAACAAGATGGTAATAGTTTACATAAAAACCAGCATTATAAAAAAATACCCTGGCATTGGATTCATGAGTAAAAATATAAATAAATTAAATAAAAAAAAAGCTAAACACGAAATTGTCATACCGTAACACGCACGGAGTGGTAGGAATGTTTTAAAATAATAATCGCGTAGCTAAAAGCCAGCCGTGTACCGCTACGTTGCTACACTTTACAATGTCCGTATGAAATTTAAATGAGTTTGCAGGACTCCGCAAATTATTTAATTATTTAGTTACACGAAAAATTTTTCTACCATGAATTCAATTTTAGGGTTCATAAAAGTGAGAAAACGTGACAAAAATCGTATGTCATAAATTACAAAGTAAAATTAGATTAGGAAAGAAATATTTATGTGTTGAATTTAGCATTTATGTACTGACATAACTTGCCCAAATCTCGCGAGATAAATACTAAGAGCGTGGGCACTCCTGAAATTAAATTATTGCACAACTATTTTGTCTCGCTTTGATTCCTATGAGCTTATAACGAGTGCACACACTACTAGATATTTTGTTTGTGCAACTAAGTTGAATTGGCTTCGAAACAATCGACAATCGCACGACAGTTGTGCGATAGTTTAGTCAAAGGTGTGCGCTATGAGAGAGCCTGATTAAGAGCACCCGAAACCGATAACCGACTTTGCGTAGATATATCAATTTGGAAGCGCGTGAAATTAAAATCCGTAATCTCAGCCTAACCCTCTCGCAAACGTGAACTTTTTTTAGTAAATGTAAATCGATTAATAAAATCGAGTATACACGTTACTGGCATGATTCTAATTCGATTTAATATTTAATAACGCCACGGGAAGGTCGGACATGTTGAGGTAAAAATAACTACCAGTCCAAGGGCAGGCCTTGATGATGCGACGATTGAACGACATTGACATGAGAGCACTTACTAATTCATAGTCTGGTAAAACGCAAACAAAACATTCACATTTAAAATATAACCAATGATATGTAGGTTCGTTATTGATTCACAGAGAAATACCTACTTTTGACCCGCCGTTTAACCATAAAACACCGAGAAAATTATTATTTTATTACGAAAGCGATCCACACCCCAACAGCCTTTAACGACTTTCTGTGCGGATATGGATACTTTGCAATTTTGTGAAAAAAATCCAAGCAATCTCTTCAAAAATTATTTTGTAGAGTTGAAAATTTAATTCGAAAGGTACCTTTGTAAGTCTGGACTTGCGTTTTTTTGTAATTATCGTGTAAAGGCTGGTATAACGCCAAGCACCGTGGAAACCTACCTTTACGCTAGGTCGTGGCGAGCGCGAGCGGGCGCGGCCGAACACCTGAATCGATTTTCACTTGAACTTGCCGTTCGTGTGTGTTTCGACATTGAAGATAATTTTACAGCAATGTAATGTACGGTCAGGGCTCATTTCGAGGCCTTTCTATTTAAGTTGAATGTTTCAATAAACATTTTGTTTTGGTGTTTACTTTTCTAAGTGTTTACACTTATAAGGGCACTTAGGAAAACGGGCTTAAATATTTATTAATTAATAATAAAACAAGTATTATATTAACCATCGAGATGTTTAACGACAACCATGGCCATCCGAAATTCCGGAGGAACTAAAAATCTTTCCTCTTTATAATATTAGTATAGTATATATTTTAACTTAATTAAAAAGACAGAAGTTATACATAAATAATTATAAAGTTACAATCCAAAGTTGTCCGATTTGACTATTGTCACTAAGCGGAAAACTACTCTATCTATATTATGAAACTCTCTCGAACCGTCCTTTTCGAAGACCTAGTCATTATCTGTTATCTCTCAATTTACTTGGCAGCCATATTAATAAATATTTATTGATATTATAGGATTACTTTACAATCAATGTGCATTACAAAATACTCGATAAATAATCATTATAATGTTTGATAAACTAATTGAATTAGAGTTAAAATTTCGACTAAGAATTACTTCTCTGCTAAATATGAGTGAGCGTTAGTCGATTGTTTTTCCCCTACTCTTTAAAAAAAAATAACATTGATACGGTCAATTGATGTTATTTTGTTTTTGTTACCTAATTTTTACACACGATAATGAGTCTATACCCAAAGCCGTCTTCGTTCATAAAAATTCTTCATAACTAACGATAATGAAAGGCTTTGCTTATCTTATTTAATTATCAGTAACAAGCATTGATAGTAGGTTACACATCTGTTCGTATTTAAATGTAAAATATAATCTAGCAGCTTCTATCTATTGCTAATTTTAAAATATCTAATCTGGATTGGCTGATATAATGTCTCTCAACTAGAACGAAGAGATGTTATTTTTTATTTAAATTTAAGATTGACGCGATTACTCGAATATATTTTCATACATCTTGAAAAGTATATAAGATAGTTAAGGCACATCAGATTTAATTATATCTAATAAAGTTTAGTTTGCAGAACGAGTTAACCCCATTAATTCATTGTTTAAGATTGCCAAGAGCTATTAACATAATACATTTTAATTTATAATGATAATTTCTGTTTCAGGTACGTTCAATAAATCTGAACGAAGATTGTTCACCAAAGCAGATCAACGTACAACCTATCAACAAATCAGATACGTTAGTTACTTATCCTATAAGACCTAATTTAAGTTAAGTAGATGTTTTTAAATACATTATTAGGATCTGAAGTCATATCTCTAGACACCAGAATGGGTAGGAAATAAACGACCTCGACGCATACAAAATGCTAGGAAGCATATAACATGCACTCTAATTTATTGCGTTCGAATATACGTTAGGCATTAGCTTGGATCCAAGATGTAAAACGAGAGACGCGAGTGTTGACGCCAGGGTAACGAGCGAGGGCACATTTTTCTCCCCAAGAGCATACGCCGACGACTACGTTGTTGTGCAACAGAGGGCCACCAGAATCACCCTGGCACTGGTCCCGACCTCCCACATTGATCCAGCCCGAGCACAACATGTTGTCGGTAATCTGTTCTCCAAGTTCGTTGTAGCGATTCTTGCAAATGCTCTGGTTGATTGACCAGATTTGAACGTGACGCAGTTGTTCAGATGCGGTGCCGTTTACCTGAAAATAATCAGTTAAATTTTAAAAATGTTATAGACACTCCTAGATATTGATACATTTCGTTAATGATTTCTTTGTTAACTTTGTATTAAAAAGTAATAAAGTCCAAAAATAAATACAGACCGATGTTACGCCCCATCCAAGTGCCCAAACGGCTTGGTTATCAGCAAGGTTGTAGTTGATGCCCGCAATGCTACCAGCGCGGACTCGATTGTTGTAGACGAAGGGAGTGGCAGCGCGCAGAATTGCTATGTCGCTATCGAAATGTTCGTAATCAAAGTTGGGGTGGATGATGATCTGAGCGGTGTTGTGCACCGCGCCACCGGTGTTAGCCCACGAAGAGCCGACTCGTATACGCCACCTCACTGCAGTGTCACCGCTGAAAATAGAATGTTCATAATCAATTAGGCCAAACTTTAATCACCAGTTGCTTCTATGCAAAGGTATATAAATTTAGTTCTATCTTATATTCTGTGCAATAGTGTGACGAAAGTATAAGCCATTCGTCTTTTCTGCTCTGGTTATTTTTTAATAAAACACAAAGACAAATCGAAAACAATGTTAAAGACAACAAGGCACATATATTTTCGAATTTACACTAAGGCTGTTTTACAATTTCAACTTTAAGAATTTACACAACTTACTAATAGCAATGAGCCGCTGAAAGAACCGAACGTGTAGTGATAATAGTACCACCACATGCTTGCATGTATTGCTGTAGATTCCACGAGAACAAGAGAGATGTCGCAAATGGGTAGTTATCAATGGTGGTTATTGAACCACCTATAATCCTCTGCTGTTTACCGGGATATGCTTAAAAGAAAATAATTAAAAATCAATTTAAAATAATCATAAATGTGATCTCAAAGATCTCAATATTTTCTGTCATCAATACATGATAAAAAGTCGATCTTGTAGTTACAGTATTCAGTTAAAGTTTGACTGTGATAAATCCTAACCTAGTCCTAGGCCTAAAAAGTTTAATTTTATACACTACGTAATTAATCAAAACTTATATCAAAATAAACAATAAATTAACTCACCCAATATTGACGTGAATCCTACGATCAGAAAAATTACGCCGAAATATAGACGCATCTTTGCGTTATATGATTCTTAAAACCGAGGATAAACAATGGGTATTTATTTCTATCCAACAATTTATATTAATTGCATTTGCACTTATAGATAAAAATTTCAAGAGCATTATACAAACAATTATTGGAAAATATATCTTGAAGTACGTCAAATTGAGATAAGATGATAATTAAAGGTGCTACCGAAACCTAGCTAGTTATTGATATGTAGCTAGTAGCTAATATAGATTTTTTTATTATAAAAATTATTCGAATTTAACCAATTTAATTTGCAGCGTCAAAACAATTAGTGGGTAACGATCACGGGATCATAGTTTCGAATTCCGCCTTTCGACTATTGTCGTGAACTATCCTAGCTCAAGCCTAAAAGGTTATTCGGAATGTTCACAATACTCGTACATGCAATATTGTTTATGTCTGATCTGATGTTTGTAGTGCAAAACCTCCCAGTATTAACAACAGGTTTTAGTGAAACGTTTTAAGTTAATGTTTTATTGATTAAAACTATATTTTAACTGTCCATGTTGTAAATAATATTTAAATTAAACCGGTTCATGTTATTTGTTTTATTCCTTCCTATATGATAAACATTGTTTATTTGGAACTAGTTATATCGGAACCTATCCGACTCTCCTTGGTTGTATGATTGAACCAGAATCATAATTTTTAGTAAACTAAAAGTTTTAGTTTTAACATGACCATAAACATGTTTTGACACAAAAAACATACCGAATTTCTTATTAACAGATTGATGTAACATGATTAATTGTTACTTATCAATTTAAACGCCTATGATTCATACGAACACTTAATTCCTTGTCTTATTATTACCATTCAATGTAAGCATGCATTTTATAATGAGGACATTATGTATCTGTTGTAAAAAAATAAAAGCCTGTAATCAAAGTAATAAAGTTCTATCTACCTGATATGCCCTGACGACAGGTGTATTCGTTTTTTAATTTAGCATGACAACTAAAATGAATCATATCACAAATCCATAAGATTTAAGGTCATAAGATCATTCTAAGTAAGGTCTTCGTCTTGTAAGTTTTCTTGTCATCTCTCATCCTACTTCTCCATCTTTACCTAATCAAAATTCGTCTCAGCGACTTTACTTTCTCCCTTAATGACCAACAGGTCCAATGACCTGTTGCTAACCATCATGACCACCCAAGTGGTAACCATTTACTTGATTACGAAAGTTTATTAAAGTCTACTTTTGTAAGCTTTCGCCTGCGACTCATCCGGGTGCAATTAAAAAAAACAAAAGCAAGTAGCTTCCAGTCTGTCCTCTACATCTATGATAAATTTCATCGAGATTCGATCTGCAGTTAAAGCTACAAATTCTAACAAACATACATCCATCAATCTAAACTTTCGCATTTATAATATTAGTTAGAAGTAAGATCAAACTAGATGGTTGTTCATTTCTCGTTCACTCTTTAACCAAAAAAATATAAGAATATCAGTTAATCAAAACAAGAAAGTTTCATATTTTAAAGGAAATTTATTTCATTAAAATCAAGTTCGGCGTTAGCGTTAGGCGTTAGCTTGAATCCATGACGTGTAGTTGGAGACGCGAGCGCTGATACCGGGGTATTGGTTGAGTACGCACTGTTCACCCCATGAGGTCACGCCGACGATCACGTTGTTGTGTAGGAGAGGACCTCCAGTGGTACCCTGGCATTCCTTGCCTCGGTACGTATCGAGCCAGCCAGAGCACATCATCACTTCAGTTGGGAACATCGCCAGTGCCCCGTATATGCTTCTACATGTGGTCAAGTTAATATAGTTGACTTGGATTTGTCTCAATCTCTCAGTAATTGTTGCGTTGGCCTGAAAATATCAAACAAAAATGCTGTAAAAATAGGGCAACTTTTTCTTTTTAAGAATTAAATAAATATTTCAAATTTATGTCGCGATTTTACGATGCTGTGCGAGCTTTAATAATCGTAAAAGTGTGTATATTTACGCGCATAGTAAATTACAGTTATCATAAAATACTTTTTGTTTACTTGGGTATAAATTCATTTTATATGTAGGCTTACTCTATTACATACATATTTATAAGAGCAATTATAAATAAATAAGTTTTGGTGTCTTCGTTACGAAAACTTTGAAACAAAATATGAAGAAGAGGTACGAAGATCTATGATTTTTTTTAACATAAACTTCGCATAAACTAATTTAAAACATAGGTAATTACGCCGAGACTACACCGGCACAGAACAAGAAGACGATGAACTGGTAAATAAAAAATATATAACTTAAAACGTAGTATCAAAACTTACAGAGCTTTTACCCCATCCAACAGCCAGCAGGGGTTGGTTGTCACCGACGTTGTAGTTGGGACCTGCGATAGCGGCGGCACGGACTCTGTCACTGAATATGAACGTCGAGGAAGACTGCAACAGGGATACATCAGCCTCATAGTAGAAGGGGTTGAAATCAGGGTGGTTGACGATACGGAATGTTATGTAAACGGTACCACCGCTGTTGGCAAAGTCGGAGCCAACCCGAACCCTCCATGTATAAGTTGCATCACCACTGTAAAAGCGAAAATAAAACTTTTAAAATTTTAAGTTTAGTTTGAATTGGGTTTTATTCTGAATTCAACTCTTAATGAGTTGATTGAAAGAATCCATTCTCAATCACGTATTATTTTCAAATTAAATCAAAGCTAATATTATATTATCCAAGATACCATACAATTTGTAAACAGATATTTAGAGTTAAAGATCAAGAGACTAAGTAATTATAGAACTAATTACTACTTTAGACGACTGAGCAGCATTGCCGAAGGAGCAATCGTAATAACTTCGATTAAAATTAAAATAGAAAAAAAGCAAAGCGAATAGAAAAACAAACTTACTGGAAACAATGAGCGGCGGATAACACAGTCCTACTGTTAAGAATAGCTCCAACACAAGATTGAACGTAGGACGCCAAGTCTGCGGTGTACAAGAGGGCTGCAGTGTATGGATGATTTGCAATTGAAGTCTCCACTCCGCCAACTATTGGATGAATTATCTTGTTGCCTGCGGTATTAAGAATTATATAACATGTGGATTTATTTTATACGCCAAATATGATTTCGTTTGGTAGTCTTAAAATGATGCACTGTACATCAATCGTTATTCGTGTAGACCAGTTATTGCTACACACAAATAAAAATGTATTAAATAATATGCCATGTATAAAAAGACACTCGTATTTATTAGTGTCTGTCTAGATAACAAATAAAAACTTTGAAAAATTAATCTTTCTACAATGTGACTTTTTACGGCTACTGCAATTAATTCAAGATAAGTACCTGCAACAGCAACAATGCCGACGGCAAAAAGAGCGACTAGAGCCTTCATTTCACTTCTTCTTATAATACTGCTGTCTAGATCCTCTAGACACCAACTTTTATAGAAACAAATAATCCTTTCCTGGTTTAATCTCAAGATAAGTGGATATTAGAGATAATATCGATAACTGCTGCTGGATTAGAAGTATTCAATGTAAGGGTTACATAGTCTATATATTGGAATGTTAGTTTGGACGTGGGTACAACTTCTCTAAATCGAAAGATATCTGCAATAGCACCGATGACATCATATCGTGCGTTATAAAACTGTATATTGGAGGATAAGTATCTGAGACTGAGACAAAAATCAAGAATTACCCAATTAACTATTCTGAGAAATGGAACAAATTGCCAAGATACTTCTTTGGCCTACTTACTTCAACTGGCTACTGCCGGTTGTATAGTATCGAATAGAGATTGAGAAACATACCAATAGTATGCTATGCTAAAAATCTCTTCTCTCTCTACGATCCCCTATGATCTCATACTTTAAAAATATTAAGTAAGTATGAAAATTTAGAGCTAGAAGTAAAAAGAATTATTGTCTTGAATATCTTAAAGCGTTTGTATACATCCTTGTAATAAAGACCACCAGCCAGATAGGTACATGACATAGACCGTAAAGAATGTTGCGGAAGAGAAGAGGTCTATGTCCAGCAGTGACTACATATAGATGACATGATGATACAGTTCCTGAGATTCGGATACTAATACTAGAATAGACCAATCACATTATTCGATTCGGGGTCTACGAATTTATCAACCTTAACTGTTCTGATGTTGTCTTTAGGAATAGGAAAATCACACAGTGTTTAGAAAAAAGCCTTAAACAGTTTATAGTAAAATTATTTTATTTCATTCATTAAATGTTCCTATTACGCATTAGCTTGAATCCATGACGTGTAGCTGGAGATACGAGTGCTGATGCCTGGGTAGTGGTTGAGCACACATTGTTGGCCCCATGAGGTGACGCCGACGATCACGTTGTTGTGTAGCACGGGACCACCGGCGTCGCCCTGGCACTCCTTGCCTCGGTATGTGTCGAGCCAGCCCGAGCACATCATGTCCGTGGTGGGGTACATCGCAAGAATGACGTAAATGTTTCTGCACGTGTTCATGTTGATGTAATTTACTTGTATCTGTCGTATCCTCTCAGACACGGTAGCGTTAGCCTAAAAAATATAAGAACTTGAATACTTTAACCTACCTAAGATAAATAGAATTTGCGAAATCCAGAAAGCTTAAACTCAAACAAAATACTTTTTAACGATCCAAAATTACTATAAATGTAGTTATTAATTTATATCTTTAGGTGAAATCTGAATTAAAATTACTGAAGTGACTTACAGAACTTTTACCCCATCCCACAGCCAGTAGTGGTTGATTGTCTGGGACGATGTAATTAGGTCCTGCAATACTGGCGGGGCGAACGCTGTCACTGGTTAGAGCGGAGGCGGAGTGCAGCAGGGCTACGTCGTTGTAGGAATAAAAAGTGTTGAATTCGGGATGGTTGATGATGCGGAACGTAATGTGGACGGTGCCACCGCTGTTCGCATTGTTGGAACCAACTCGAATCCGCCATAAATGAGTGTCATCGCCACTGAAAATAAGAATAACTTTGAAGGTGCTGAGGCATAGAATTGCCATCGAGGTTTATTAGTTCTGAAGAAATTTTGACTTGCTAAGCTGGAAGTAGTCCTCTATTGCAAAGACTTTTAAAGAATAAGAAGAAATTCTTACTGGAAACAATGTGCTGTTGACAACACGGCTCTGCTATTAAGAACAGCGCCAACACAAGTTTGGGTGTAGAAGGCCAAGTCGGCAGTATACAAGAGCGCTGCGGTGTACGGATGGTTTTCAATTGAAGTTTCTACTCCACCAACGATTACATTAAAGTCCTTTTGGCCTGCGTAGTGAACAATAAATTAAAACACCTATAATTAAATTTATAATAGGCATTGACCCAGTTACAAATTATTTTATATATTTAGTCAGCTAAGATTTACAAAATCTAACTCCAAGTTTCTGGTAATTTCGTAGTAACTACTTATACGATAAACCTTGATCTGTTTTCGAAGTTAGAAACGCTTACGCTTTTTTTAAATACACTAAATATTATTAGGAAAATGTATAAGTTCATACCTGTAGCGGCCGCAATGCCGATGGCCAGAAGAAGAATGACTTGAGACGGGGTCCACATTTCTAGAGACTGCTATACGGATTGTGGCAGCTTCAACTTTTATAAATACATGTAATCCTGTTCAGTACTTATTAAGATAAGCCATCATCACAGATAATATTTGATAGGAGTGTTATAGTGGAATCTATTGTTATAAATAGCAATAATTCGGTAACGATAAACGAATTACATGATATAGGCGATTGCTGGTTTGACTTGATAATAAGTTAATGTCACATCATGTCATAGACTTGTTCACATTTGTTCGATTTATGTACCGAACCGAAGATTTTCCTCTTTAATTTTATTGATTACACTACTCAATAAAAATCGAACATTTTTGTTACTTTTGACATCTCTACGGATTTATGTAATATCAAATACACTAATAGTTACTACTTACGTTCTTTGAAATAATGAGCTGGCTCTAGTTTTCGATATTGGGGTGTGTATCGTAATGTTACATCATAATGTAATTCATCATTCATAATCATAATTCATATCTACAGATTAAAGCACCTCCTGGCCAGAATTTTTATATTTTTTAAATTCTGCTCTGACGTTTTGGTGAGCGACCGCTGTCTCCGGAACGACTGGACCTATTTTGACGAGATCGCTGATGAACGCGGGAATACGCGGGTATATATTTTACTCTTGGACAAGTTTAGTCGCAAGGGACCGCTAGTAACTAAATTCACGTATTACGTGAAGCGAAACGTAATACCCCTTTTTAAAGGAATTTCACACACGGATGAATGTGAAATTTGATAGAATTAAAAATGTCGATAGTATGTACATAAAGCTTAGTTTAATCAAAACAAAAAACAAAACAAAATGATTATGAATGATGTTCGAATTTCCACCAATCGATATCTACCAGTTAAAATAAAAAGGCAAAAATAATTACGCAAAACATTGCTTCGTATTTTAAATCCGTATATTTATTAAGCAATTGAGCATTCGCCAGAATCCATGAGGTGAAGTATGAAATACGCGTGTTAACTCCAGGATATCTAGGGTCAGTGCATCCTTGCCCTCCGGAACTTAAACCGACGACAACGTTGTTGTGAAGTAGAGGGCTGCCCGAGTGACCTTGGCATTGGTCCGGATTTGGATTGCACCCGGAGCACAACATGTAATCCTGGATGTACACGTCCACGTCCGCATAGAGTTCTTTGCATTTGTTTTGATTTATAGTCCAGATAAATAAAAAAAGAAGCAGATAAAATAGATCTTAGAATTAAATGTTTTTCTGATAGTTATCGTTTTTAATAGTATATATACTTTGCACTTATCAAATGTTTATTACAACGCATCTTTGGAGACATAATCTCGGTTAAACCGGCCAAGACATCTTTAGTATGCCCTAG
>LD688948.1:480130-491141 GCA_003118335.3 Papilio memnon
ATATCAGTTATCTTTATGCACATTAAGCCAGATTATTATCGAACTATGCATCAGTACAATAAAAAGAGGCCAATGACTGGCAGTCATATGATCACACTATCGTATGTTGACATCCCGCCCGTGGTAAATAGAACTAGGATTGAATAAAGCCGCTATAAACGTTTATACGTAGACCTAGTAAATATTAAGAGCGCGCGCACACCTTTGACTAAACTATCACCCAACTGATTAGTCGCGCTTTGATTCTTATGAGCTTATATGGTGCGTACACTACTCGATTTTTAGTTTGCAACTAAACAGTTGAATTGTGCTGCGAAACAATTAGCAATCGCATAACCGTTGTGCGATAGTTTAGTCAAAGGTGTGCGTCCGCTCTTAGTATTCTCTTAAAAAGATTGATGCTATGTGACTATTGATGATCTTGTGTAATACAGTTTTAACATACTTTTCAATGTTACCACCTTTTTTATGTGATTTCGGGGTGGAAACTTAAGAAAGTAAACCTTCTATGGAAGCAGTTTTGCTGCATTTTACCCATTAAAACCCCTAGATAAATCTTATCTATCTATTCTATTTACAATGTTTTACTTATTTTTGTCATCATATATTCTTATTCACTAGCTTTCGCCCGCGACTCCGTCCGCGTGGAATTAAAAATAAATAGTAGCTTATGTATTCTTTCAGACTATCCTCTGATGGATGGTGGAAGGCCTAATTTTAGTCCCTTTCCTTTTACACCCTTTTCTTAAGCGGAAATAATAGGAAGGAAAAGTGGATTTGATGGAGGAGGAGACAAAGGAAGGGGAATTATTATGTTTATGTGCGTCTCCTCTTCCATTGATGAAGGGTAGACAACGCATCTACAATTGCGGATGTCTATGTGTGTGGATGGTATGGCTGTCCCTTCGCCATTTCTGCGGATTTAGGTGGCCGCTTGCTCGTTTGCCACCTTATAATATAAAAAAAATATTTATACGCACGCAAACAATCATTGAGTGATATTAGGTCTTACTCGTAAGATAATTTCATTTGTTTTAGACAAACGCTCCTCTATAACCTGAGATACAAACGATAAACACTTCTCCCAAGTGGAAGGAATTATTGATAAAATGTATGTACATAGAATGTACATTGTTATATGACTAACCATTTAACAAACAGTCTACTTTTATAACTCAACGAAGACAGTATTTTTTTTATGATAAAAATTATAAAGATTGTGACAGAATTGTAAAACGTTACTCTGTGATAGTTTTAATATTATTATGGAAATTGAAACCACTGATGGATATTCACCAATAACAACACATGGTAAAGTTAATTTTTGTTTATGTTATTGAAACAATTTGAAATCTTTAGAATGTTAAACAAGCAAAAACCTCAAAACATTAATATTATTAGATGCTAATGCTAAAATGGAGAAGGTTTTATTGTTACGTATAAATATAATAACTTCGAGACCGTTTCTTCATCAACGACGAGCTTAAAAGCTCTAACAATTAGTGATAGCTTTAAATAGCGAAAGTGGTTTTCTAGTATTGTTTACGATACACATACATATATTTTAATACTGTGAAATCCATAAACGTTATTGAAAACTTTATAAGTCGTGTCTTGATTGTTGATGTTATTTTAGTCCATCTGATTGGTGAATTACTCCCAATTTTATACTGGTAAACTGGATTTAGACAGCGTTAATTCAACATACAATTATCGGGAGTGTCTTGGGTTACCGCTTACCTTTTGTTTTCACAATACATAATTATTCCCTCAATAATTTTACACAATTTCGTTGCCATTTTCGAGTTAGTTAACTGTTAACCACATTTAGTTAATTGAAAATAAGAACCCTTTGTTTACTGTCATTATCGAGTCACATGTCAAATGATAACTAGAGGATAACCTACTTTTAACCGTATATATTAGATTTTCAAAGATCGGTATGAACAGTTGTCTTGTTTAATTGATAGTGTATTGTATTGTTGTGAAAGATGCGGTTGTTATCGGGACAGGACAAAGACGGCGGAGCCGCGGAGGTCGGCCTTATGAGAGGTCAGTTAACTGGAGGTCTATTAACTCTAAGTAATATTATAAACATATAGTAAACTAGGTATAAATTACTACAAAAAAAGATTTAATAGAATGAAATGAACACTAATTACGTTTTCGCACAGAATTAATTCAATATAAGTAGTTAAAGTTAAAATAATTACGGATGCCGGCTTCTTAGCAACCGTAAGATGTCTATTTCTTGAAACAGGAGTAGGAATTATCACGAGAACTTTCTTTCGAGCCCTTGTTGATCCAATCAGAAATATGTCAACGCTGTATCACGACTCTAACGAAACTGGAATAGCTGTTCCAAATGTCTACATAAAATAAACGTATTAAATAAAACCTATCACAGTTCACATTAACGTTCATAAAATCCAAAACATTCGCGTCAAACATAAAACATTAAGATAATTAATTAATCTCATTTATACAAATTATTTACAAATATAATAACAACATTTTCGTATAACGAAGTTGACTATAAACGTAATACTGCCGATTCGAGCTTAACTTAAAGTCGGCAGATTTAATAAAGATTTAATTAAGAAATTATTTGCCTGAAGCAAAGACGTTAATTAAATTAAATCAAAATTCAAATCGCTAAGTTACATTTGGCAGCAAAAATACAGAGAGTAAAATCCGATTATTTAATTTTAATCGTGTATACGAAGACTTTTTAAGACTGTAATAAATGAAGTGAGCTATAAACGGTTGTTTTATTGACTAGATAGAGTTTGAATTTATATCAACGTGTTTGTTAAATATTAGTTGACTGACTGATAACAATTTGATAATCTTACACATCTAATGATAAAGTTAATCTAATCGATAACGATCTACCGTATACAATTTAAAGAATTTCAGTCATAAGGTAACTCTACGCAAAACCACAAGGCTATCAAGAGCAGGCATCCATTAATCATTTTTTTATTTTATCCTTATGAACTCAAATTATTATTATTTTCACTTAAATTGT
This sequence comes from Papilio memnon, assembly GCA_003118335.3. Classification (NCBI taxonomy): domain Eukaryota; kingdom Metazoa; phylum Arthropoda; class Insecta; order Lepidoptera; family Papilionidae; genus Papilio; species Papilio memnon. The sequence continues at coordinate 483,162 of LD688948.1, forward strand.
TGTTTCATGGTTATTGACATTATCACTGATCATAAAGGATAATGGGATAATTTACTCGGATGAGCAAGTAAGTTGGAGTACCAAAAATTCCGTCTCTTGATTTCTCGGACAAACATCGTTATGTTATAAGTATTGGCAATGTTAAAACCACCCATTTTGGTACATCAGAATTATTATCTGAAATATTTAACTTGACTGTACCTTAAACGTTACTGATACCTCTGTATTTAATAATTTCCTCGTATTTTTATCCCACATTGTTCTCTATCCAACTTTTATCTCTTAAGATTTAAGTCGCTACTGAATTTCAAGTGTAATTTAACTTAAATTTAATTTTGTAAACAACCACGTCTAGTTTTGATATATTGTTATATAAATAGCAATTTCAAACTCCGAGACGGTTTAATTTATGTTTAGCTCAGCTGACGGCGCAGATATTGCTTTATTCTCAGTGCCTGCCTCGCAGCTTGAAACCTTTTTTGTGACAATAAGTGTAATTTAACTTTTCTCACTTCCAATATTAAACAAATTAAATTTTAATAATCATACTAATATTATAAATGGGAAAGTTTAGATGGATGGATGGATGTTTGTTAGTGTTTGTAGCCTAAACGACTGAACGGATTTCGATGAAATTTGGTATAGATGTAGAGGATAGTCTGGAAGAACACATAGGCGACAAACATTTGTTTTTTTTAATTCCACGCGGACGCAGTCGCGGGCGAAAGCTAGTAATAAATATTTTGAAGCATTCTAAAATGTATTTTATTTAATTCTAAATATATTTTTGTTTAAAAGATACTTCGGCACAACAAAAGAAATTATTATCTTAATCGGGGTTTATCACGGCTATAAAGAAAGCTTTATCATACGTATATCAGTAATATTATACTAACAATCGAGTTTTATCTAAATGTCTGTATTTCATTTGAAAAAAATGATAGCTCGGAGAAGTTTATCAATTGGTCTTCACTGTATTTGTTAAATTACATATTTCCTTTCGGCCTACTTATATTACCTACGTATAGTGAGCTGGTGATGATGATGATAATATTTCCTTTACTAGTCATCACTATCCCACCCACTGAGGGGCTCGGAGCATACCCTAAGTTAGGGATGACTAGGGCTTAGCCAACCACGCTGGCCCAGTGCGGGTTGGTTGACTTCACACATATCTTTGAATTTCTTCGCCGATATGTGCAGGTTTCATCTCGATGTTTTCCTTCACCGTAAGAACGTCGGGTAAATTATGTACATATGAAATTCGAAAAATCACATTGGTACATAGCGGGATTCGAACACAAGACCTGTAGATTACAAGTCAAGAGCTTAAACCCCTGTGCCACCATAGTAACTAAGGTAAACATACGTATATTTTATTCATTAAATAATTCACTTAGAATAAAATTAATAATTTAATATAGATTTATTTTGCAATCATTTAGAATGTTCGATTTACTCTACGAATCGGATATGCTTCATTTCATCAAAATTTAAACTAGAAATTTCAATCTCATGAGAATTTCTCGGCACATATGTTTGCCAAATATGAGTTCCTCGTTCGCAAGTTGAAGCGATCAATTTGATATCAATTTACAAGAATTTATTTTCCATTAACTTGCGTATGACTTACGATCATTTTCTATGATTTGATTTAAATTTGTTCAAAATCATTGCATCAAGAAAGTAGCAAAAAATCCTTGCCAAATTAATCATTCTTAGTTTTTTGTCGTTTGTTAATCTAATCAAAACAGTTTTGATCTTATATCAAATTCGTTGGATGACATCAATTAACTGTAACGTAATCGCAAAAAAAAAATTCTTACCTTAATACTCCGGTACTAATAATAATGAAATCTATTATTTTGTTCCTATTGTTTATCTATATCTGTACTAATATAATAAAGCGTAAACACACACTTCTTTGTAGCCTAAGATGTCAGCAATTACAGCATATTTTTGAACCATTTTTTTTTAATAAAAAGCCCTACACTTACGTCAGGCTTTAGGCTATACATTTTCACGCCATTAAACTTAGGGGGTAAATATTTTGGATAAACACGCTAATGTGGGAAAGAGACCATAAGTTGCTGCCAACATCAAGGAAGCAAAATTGCCATGGTTTGTCATCACGTCATGTCATTTTGACTATTGCATTTGATAATTTGACTAATGTAAACATTAAAATAAAGTTTTTTATAATTTCACGCGCAAGAAACCGCACGGGAACAGCTAGTATATATATATTTTTAAATAGTCTATGATTACTAGATGAAATTATAAATGTTGCCAGAAATGTAAACACAAGTTTAATCAGTTTTATATGAATATGCAAATTAACTAATCTAATCTGAATTACAAGCGAGATGAGCGATGCTCTACCAATACGTGTCATGCGTTGATGATTGATTCTTGCTTGGTTTCAATATTCGAATGTATCAGGATAATTTAATGTCGCACTCAGAATTGGTCAATAAGGGCGAACTCATTGATTTTTCATAGTGACTGCCACAAAATTGTCGTTTAACGGTCACTAAGGGACTTATATTTAGTAGATTGGATTACAGAAAATCTCCAATTATGGACTGCTAAAATAGTATAGTATCACTGAGTATTATAGGCTAAAAATAATATATTATTTATTGAAATATATCGTATTTTGTAGAACTAGTAGAAAAGTTTTAACGATGTTCAATTTTTTATCAAAAACTTATTACGGCGACCTCATACACTATTTCTCTCTTCTTACTAATATCCCTTTTATATTATCTCATATTATAAATAAACATATTCAGTTTACATCCAAAGAAATCCTGTGAATGTCTTAGTTTTATTTATTTAGGAAAGTTTAGAAAGGAAATAAAACAAAACTTTCCCCTTATTTTCATAGTAGCAAAAATAATCCAATTGAACCGTTACAACAAAAACCGAAACGAGCACACATAAACCTGCGTATTGTCGACACACACGCGCACGCGAGGTTGCGTGGTGACGTCACGGGGAAAAGAGAGGGGTGAAGTTGTAACTAAAGGTGAGAGAGGAAGACAGAATATAGGCCAAGCACCGACCTACCTTCTGACACAGTGGCGCGCTGGGGTATCACGGCAACTGTATAACTCATTAACGAGATGATATCTTCAAATTATAGCCATCACAATTTATATGCCAATGAGCCAATTGACATTACATTATATTGTCACAAATTTCATATGAATGTTCAAGAAAATTACAAAGTACTAGGATTTCGTATCACAGTAATTGGGTGAAATTCAAGGAATATCATGACAAGAGAAATATTACACATTTTATTGCTTTATCACACATTAGATATTTTTTCTGAGTTCTTGCTGACTTTAAATTTTAACAAACTAATAAGATTTTCGAAACTGATTTAAAATATTCTAATAATACATGACAATAAAGCGTTTCTAAGTCCAATTAGAAAACAAATTTAAGAAATATAAAATAAATACGTAGAGGTCATAAAGATAGTTGGGACGTGGAATAGCCAAATAAATTTTACGAGAAGCACGTGTCAGGTAACACTAAATAGTCTATAAATTAGGCTTAACTACAATGCCTCTTCCCGTCCGCTACAAAATATATTTGCCGTTCGGCGACGACAAGAGATTGGCTAAAATATACGCTTTGGGGCCCACTTTTTTAAGACAAAATAATCTCAAATATAGATAAGCAAGCTTGACATTACTTTGACAAAACAACATTTTCCTTCTTTATTAAAACTCTAGCTGTTCCCATGCGGCTTCATCCGCGTGTAATTATTAAAACTTTATTTCATTGTTTACCTACATTTGTCAAATTATCAATTGCAAATGTCAAAAAGAACTGACATCATGACAAATCATGGCATTCTTGTTTCCTTGATGTTGGCAGCAACTTATGGTCTCTTTCCTACATTAGGGTTTTTATCCAAAATATTTACCCCCTAAGTTTAATGGCGTGAAAATATATAGCCTAAAGCGTGACGTAAGTGTAGGGTTTTTTATTAAAAAAATAATTATTCAAAAATATGCTGTAATTGTTGACATCTTAGGCGTCAAAGAAGTGTGTGTTTACGCTTTATTATATTAGTATAGATTAAGTTTCTCTTCTAATCTCATCTTACTAATATTATAAATGCGTAAGTTTAGATGAATGAATAGATGGATGTTTGTTCGAGTTAGTAGCCTAAACGGCTAAACGGATCCCCAAATTTGGCGTAGATGTAGAGGATAGTCTGGAAGACAATTCCACGCGGACTGACTCGCGGTCGCTATCCATCCATTCATTTAAACTTTCGCATTTATTGTATGGGTACAATATACACAAGCGGAAAAAAAGAAAATTACATTTATTGTAATACACATTTAATATGTTTTATCTCAAAGGTATTTCGCGGCCTCGATATCGCTAGTTACTGCTGCGCTGCGACTACACAAATCCCAACTCATACATAAATAAAGCCAACACTATCTTTGTATTGTTAATCAAAAGGTAAAATTCTTTTTTCAACTTTTGCTTACTCATATTTCAGAAAGTAATCTCTCTTTTAACTAGAAACAAATCACCATGGGCTTGTTTAAAGTTAGTTTGCTTTGAGATTTGACAAGGGATAAGGATTTTCAAACACTATTCATAAAATCACTAATATTTAATGTTAGTTCATATAAACTATATGAAAATTCATTAATTAGTTTTAGAGTTTAACATTGTCATTCCATACTAGCCTTTGCTCGCCACTTCGTCCGCCCAGAATAAAAATATAATCTAGTAATAAATATAGTCTATATTACTCAGTGATAACATTATAACTGCTTTCTAATGGCGAAAGAATATTTGAAATCGGCCAAATAGTTTTTGAATTTGGTAGAAGCTAACAACAATACAAACCTTTATAATATTAGTATAAAGTATTACTTTTTTTTAATTTAATTAATAGAAAAATGTTTTAATACATTATTGAATAAGACATTGATTTAAAAAGACAACCAAATTTTGTTGAAACACGAACGATATCGACTTCGGGCTGCGGTTACGTAAAACTAGATATTGCAATTCTTAACAGCTTTGATTGAATTATCTATTCAAATCTATTGGCCAATTGATTTATTATGTGGTTAAACATGAATTGTATACGTAAAAGAGATTGCGATATTTACACGGTTTTATTTATCTTTTTTTATCGTTAACATTAAATTATCTCTGTTAGTTAAATTAATTAATCCATATTTAAACTACTAATACGAGTATTATAAATGCGAAAGTTTAGATGGATGGATGTTTGTTAGAGTTTGTAGCCTGAACGGCTGAACAGATTTCGATGAAATTTGGTATAGATGTAGAGGATAGTCTGGAAGAACACATAGGCTGCTCTTTTTTGTTTTTTTTTAAGTCCACGCGGACGAAATCGCGGGCGATAGCTAATTGATTTATAAAACTAACACAATTTACTAATATTTCACACACTCTATCTATCTCTAATTCAAATCTGAGAGAGTTTTTGAATTAATGAGGTTGCATTCGTAAGAATATTTAATATCAGTTCTCTCTCATAACCGAATATTTAGTGATAAAACATTTTAATTTTACTCTAATTATAATCTAACAAGATGTTACTTTGGGCTTAAGTTCAACGGAAGGTGACCCATAAACGGATTGACAAGGCGCGGGCGTGTTGACTATCTAAATAGGCCATGAGTCAGGACCACGTCCATCACAGAGCATCTCACGCCCCCTGTAGGCCGCGCGTGTAAACAACCGGCACACATCATTGCCTAAACTAACTGCCACTGTATTTGGCAACCCCTCATGTGTACAACCGTACTTTAACAGAATTAAAGTTAACTTCGAAAAATATTAGGACCGTTGGCTTTTGCCTATTGTCGTTTTGTTTTTTTTTTAAATGGGGAAATCTTTAAAAGACTGAATTCATAAATATTAAAATTCAAGTTTTTTTACGTTACAAGATACTTAAGTAATAATAAATAATAATAATAATAAGTTGTACTGAATGCAGAAATATTTGTGGAATAATTTCGCGTGGAAATTGTCAATCATACTAATCATACTTCATACTAATATTATAAATGCGAAACTTTAGATGGATGGATGTTTGTTAGAGTTTGTAGCCTAAATGGCTGAACGGATTTCGATGAAATTTGGTATAGATGTAGAGGATAGTCTGGAATAGCACATAGGCTACACACTATTTTTTTTTATTTCCACGCGGACGGAGTCGCGGGCAAAAGCTAGTATTACATATTTTATGATTGCTGTTAGAAATCTGATGCATTCCATCGAATCGAATGTAAAATGGAAATGGAAATATGGAACGTACGAATTATTTCCAATGCTACGTTGTCATTCGAGTTCTATCAGTTTCGAGTACGAGACTCTGTTTTACCAACAATCGTAAGGCACTCATATTCTTCATACTCTCTATTAACTCACATATTAGCGTGAAGTATTTAGGTATACCCGTAACAGTCTTGTACAAAACTGTAAAGCGACTAGTTTCGGAATGTTAATACGAATCATATAACAAGTACTGTGCATTGTCAGTTGGCAGTTCGTGCAGTTAATATAATAATGTTTAATTCAGTAAACTGTCGAGTCCCGGTAGTGAGCGTTTAGCGGTCGGTACTCGCTCCTGAGACTTTGGAACTGAGCCAATACTAGCACCACTGCTCTCCTGCTTCCCGACATTAATACCCCCGTTCCACAGATTATAAATTAAGCTTTTCACAGAGTAATTAAAATTTATTATAAACAAAAGCTTAAACATGACGCTGAACTATCAGCAAACTATAACTGGGGCGAATGCAGCTTAAATTAAAGTATTGTTTTGTGTCGTTAGGCAGATAAACATTTAATAAAGGGGAATTAAAATACTGGCCACATAGAATTTAAGTGACACTACAGTTTTGTCATTATATAAGTTCTAGACAGTACTTGTCCATACATCTAAATCGCTCCTTTCTTACACATGTCCTCTTTCACACAATCCATCCATATTTACTTTCCCCCGTTCCACTTCGAAGCGTTTTCGATAAAAGTGTTTTAAAAAGTCTTATTTTATATTTAACATGTCTAGTTTTATGAAGGAAATACTTAACCATTTCACGTTCGAGTGGTAGAAGCGAATGAAATAAGTAATGTGATGGACTTCAGACGGCAGAGCATTCCACGCGGATCGCCCCCAGGGTCAGTAAATAGCCTTTGAACGTAATAAAACGCCCGTAAAACCAATGAACTACGACGCCCGCTTGGAAAGTGCCACGACCAAAGACGGACGAAAATCCAGTTATAAACGAAAGGTTTTCTTTTATTTTTATTTCAGTTAATAATTATGCTAATACTTCACGTTCATAGATTATTTAACACTAGCTGTTGCTCGCGACTTCGTCCGCGTGAATTTCAAAAATAGTAAAATGATAGCCTATGTTACTCACTGATAACGTAGCTTTTAAATGGTGAAAGATTTTTTAAAATCGGTTCAGTAGTTTTTTAGTTATTTCAATACATACAAAAATACAAAGCTTTCCTCTTTATAATATTCGTATAGAAGTATAGATATAGACTAGCTCGCTTACGACTTCATCCGCGTGGAATGAAAAATAAAATTTGTAACAAAAAATATTGTCTTGGCTTAAATCGATCCCGTAGTTTTTGAGTTTTTTATTACATACAAAAATACAAATCTTTCCTCTTCATAATATTACTGTAATAATAATCGTATTAATAATAAATGACGTAATAACTCTGTGCGTGTATTCGCAACGTAAGCCTTTCCGAGTTTACTCAGTGATTCATGCTCGTACATATGTACGTTCTCTTGGAACGTTGTTTTATCTAGAATTGCGTATTCAAATATACCCCTCCACGTACAACTTTTACTTGTGTTTGTTCAACTCGAGTCGGAACAGACTTGTGTCTCTCGCATTACTTCTCTTAGATAAATTAAAATAAACATATTGAAGT
>LD688948.1:499424-564035 GCA_003118335.3 Papilio memnon
TTCTTGCCACGTCATCGTATAGTATTAAAGGCTAAGTGGAAAGAAGCTTGTACGAGTAATGTTGCCCGTATTAGATTAATAATTTACGCTTTTACTTACCCGAAATCTTACAAATATACGATAATATTTTTACCTCTATCAAATTTGAAAACAATATTTATCTAGAAAACTGTAAACGATAATGACACCTTTGTTCGCAATATTATGTGTTCCATTTGAAGTACAACCTACAAATTAAAAATTATTAGCATTCGCCCGCGACTCCGTCCGCGTGGAATAAAAAAAAAACAAAATTAAGTAGCCTATGTTTTCTTTCAGACTATCCACTACATCTATACCAAATTTAATCAAAACCCGTTCAACTTTTTAGGCGGCAAACACTAGCAAACATCCATCCATTAAACTTTCGCATTTATAATATTAGTAAGATTACTTATAATTTAAGTAGTATGGAGGTGTTACCTACATAACACACAATAGAAAGCAAATAGCGTCGTCATATTTTTCTAATGTTAAACACGTGATATGTATATATATAGTACACGTGAACATATGTACATAATAATGCAGGTCACGTCACAAGGTTAGTTGTAACTTTTTGCCACTGCCTTGGGAAATTATTAAAATAGCGCATACTGACAGAGAACAGACCTTATCTCGTGTTAATAACAAGGAAACTCCGAGTTGATTACTAGGTATTATATATTTTATTAAGAGGAAAGATTTGTATGTTTTATCTAAATAATAAACTCAAAAACTACTAGGCTTACTATCTTAGAATTATGTTGAGTTCTAAAACGCATTTATTTCCGATATGTTCCAACCTGAATATTATTTTTTTATAAAGGCGTATTCGTTGCTCCCAGTAGTATCGCAAAAGCTTTTATTATAATAATGTGAAAAAATATTCATATTTCTACGAGAATTGACATTTCATTTTGATATTTTAAAAATAAACAAACTACTCTTACTATCTTTTTCTTGGCTATTTACAAATTAACAATCAAAATTATCTATCACGTATTTGTTATTCTATGTAACAATGGAAATAAACAGACTGGCAATGTAGTTTCATTCCAACTTCAAGTTTATTCCGTTATCCGTCGATTAGTGTGATTAATGTATTTTGTCCGTTATATTAGTGAGTAAAGCCAGAGACAGGTCTAGTCTATGGCGGAGAAGAACAATAGCTCGCTGCGACCCCTCATTTAGGCCGGATACACTCAAATTTGGCAGCAGGCCATGGGGGGAACAATTTAGAAAAGAAAATTATTATAAGATAAGAATTAGGTTAGATATACCAAGTAGGTCAATTACTTTTTATCATATCTGACATTATCTACATGTGTAATTTGTGTAATTTGTATTTATCTTGTTATTTATTTGGCAGTTATAAAGTTTCCATACAAAATATGGTCATACACACTTAACCTTAATTTGTAATATTTGATAGATAACTACATTTGCGCTCATCGATACTTTGAATTCATTTAATTCTGCGAATTGAAATGTTGCTTTAATATATGCTAATAGATTACATTGTTATTTTAACTTAACCTTTTTTTATTTTACGAATATATTTCATTTGATAAAAAAAAAATAATTGGCTCATAAACACAAAACATGGGAGACATTCGAAACAATTCAATATTATTAGTAGAGATCGCCTCGTATGTGGCATGCGGAGATAAAAAACCGGGGCGAAGATAAAGCGGGAGCGTATCGTAAATCAGTACGGGGCGGAGAGAGAATTGAAACGTCGCGGCGACGGGCGGGCGGCGGCGGGCGGCGGCGGGCAGCGGCGGGCGGCGGGCGTCGGGCTGCGTCCGGGACGCGTGCGCGGCGACACGGGCCGGCGGGGCGTCGGGGAGGGCGGCGCAGCCTCCCGGTGCAGCACTCCGCCGCCGCCCGCCGCCCGCATCGATCCCGCCCGGGCAGCAGCACTCGGCTGCTCGCGCTGCTCGACGCGCCGGCACGCGCTCGCGCCCGCCCCGACTCCCGCCCCCGCTACCCGCTACACATCTCACCACAGTGCTGCAGATTAACGCTTACGTAACGTTCAGGCTATTGTGCGTGACAGGTTCTAAGTGAATGGCGATTCTCCGAAAGGCCAGTATACATAAAACGCTTACAATCATTCCTAACGTTCATTTCGTTATTTTAAAACATCATCTAAGTGGCGCGTAGAGAAAGTGCCCGCTACGTTCGTAGCCTCTGCTACGCACGCACATAACCTCGCAGTTTCATACGCGCCTTCCCGCCTTACTTCACCACTTTCATACAAATTACGGTCTTATCCCTTTACACTTAGAGTTTAAAAGCCTTTAAATTCGAATAGTAAAAGTTTAAGTGCGTCTTACAAACTTTTTATATTAGCGCGCCATTAAGAAAAATTAATGATGAAAATCATTTTTCTTCACGCATTTGAACTAAATCTTTAAAAGTCCCTAGTAAAACATCGACCACATACAAAATGACAATTTTCAGTAAATTTTCATCGATTCATGTTTTTCATTTACACGTAGCATTGAAATCATAGCTTTAAGTGTCGAATCATATTTTTGGATCAATGTAGTTTTAAAAACAAGAAATTAACTTCAGTCAGGAAATATTTCCAAGTTATTTTTTATAGAATTTTAACTCCTTAATTTATTAAATTTAATTTATTGATTCGCAACTTTCGTAATGTTGAACTTGATATCTTAAGTAAATTGTTAATTTTGAGTAATTTTCTGTTGTTAATGTGTCACTGAATCAAATTAATGTAGATTCATTTAATAATATGCTACTATCAAACCAAGTTGTTTCAATATCTGCTTTAAATACAAAGGTGCAAGGTGCTTATTCCAATGCGGCAGATACCGGGAAACGAAAATGAAATTGAATTTAGTTTTAGCTCAAGTATATTTGAAGCTCTCTTTATTTGGAAACTACTTTTACTTTTATAGACTCTCCATATCACTTGATATAAAGTGGAATAACTTCACAAACATTATTGTCTTACTTAAAATATGCTAATTATTTTAAACGGTTAATTTAATCATTAGCCATACGTATTTGTCACTGCGCATATGTTCGGCCAAACATACAAAACAAGTGGGACGACTATTTAACACTAATTAAGTGATTCCGAGCACTAATTAGTATTGGCGATTTAGCCATTATTTGCCATAGTCTTTATATTTGACAAACAAGGACGCGTCAAGTCACGGCGTAAGCGCAACGTGATCGCTATCGATTAGTAGATCACGTCCTAGAAAAGACATAAAAGAAACCCAACATTGTCAACAATAAGTAAATACGAAGGAACATGGCACAGCGATGCCGTGGAGCCGCTGATTATATTATTTATTTAAAACACATAATCAGTTTTTGTGCGACTTTGCGGTTCGCATTCTTTATTTCTATGAGTAAAAGTAAATAGAGTGTCGGCTTATTTGCTTATTAGTCATAGGAAATCACTCATCGTCCATCGCCCATCAATTTAGTGTATTTGGCCCCTAGGAGTGGTCGCGTGCGCAGTAACGTTACAAAATTGTCGTTTTCAAAAACAGTAATGAAAGGCGGAGTCGTCGTGTAAGTTCGGGCGTTTTCGGCAAGTGCTGTGAACATGTCTTCGGAAAAAGAGAAGATGGCGACCAACGAAACGAAGTCGCCCTCTAACAAGAGTAATTGCGCCTCGCCTGGGAAGAAAGGTAATTTGTAGAACGGAACAATAGAAGCAGATCTCAAAACAACACTTCTCGGCTGGCTTTGCCTTTATGATTTCAAGGAACCATTGTTTATTGATTTCCTTATCTATTTTAACGGTATATTTCTCTCGTTTTACAATGGAACTCTGACCGGTTTAAGAATGACATTATACATTAAGTCACTATCTAAAGGAATATTTTCAAGTAATGAAAATTATATTAAATGTCTATTAAACTACTCTCTTTGCGTCGCGCCGCCACGCGGGATGAATTTTAATATTCCAAGTTATTAAAAACACGACTCTAATATCAATAAAACTATGTTCACTTAAATTTTAATATGTTAAACATATTTTACTTTAAACTGGAAACTTTGCAAATGAATCTTGACTTTTGTGAAACTGGCCATAAGTCCCGACTTATATAAAGTTACTTTCATATAAGTCACCACTTACATAGATTTGGATCTTGAAATTGTAAGCATTGGTTCAAGTAAACATTATTACACAATATTTACGCACTTAACCTTCAGCCAGCGATGCATAACAAGGTGAAAGAAACTACGGAAATAAACACGTAGTCGCTTGTCGGGCTTCACACCTTTACACGACCAAAGCCGGGGAATCCGGTTAAAGCAACATCGTACGCACCGATTAAGTATATTTCAACTGCTACAAAAACATACAAATCTGAAAAAATCAATGTACTTCAAATGTTAATTTTAATAATAATAAAGTTACGAATCAAATCGATACTGAAATCATTTGAAACACTAGCTAGTGGTCGCGACTTCGCCCGTGTGAAATTAAAAAATATAGCCTATGTTGCTCACAGATAAATTACCTTTCTAACGGTGAAAGAATTTTTTAAATCGGCCCAGTGGTTTTTGAGTTATTTCAATACATACAAAAATACAAAAATACAAAGTTTTCCTCTTTATAATATTATATTATAATATTATTATATTATATATTAATATTATTATATTACTATAGAAGTATAGATTAGTATAAAACAATTGAAGTAGGTGTAAACAATATTCGATATATGTATAATAATTTAATTTTACGATATAGTTAAATTGTAGAGTTTGTATTCTAAAATATGAATTTAGTTCCGATTCTCAAGTTTATCAGATTAATGAATCGACAGCGAGTATAAGAATAATTAAGAATCGTATAAAACCAAGGCTGCTAGCTAAATGGTTTTTAACTGTATCCAGTTGATTGATGAAAGATCGATTAAACAAGAATTAGGTACGCTTTTCTACGTGAACAGTTTTTATTGCACCCTTTATTTTACTGACATAATTCGAAATCTTATCAGAAGCGATTTTTACTTTATCTTTCTTATCTTTCCCAATCTATACTAATATTATAAAGACTTACTAAAGATTTTTATTTCTGTATGTTTACTCTATCCTGGGCCGATTTCAAAAATTCTTTCACGCCAAGCTACATTATCAGTGAGTAACATAGGCTAAATTTTTCCAATTTTTTTATTCCCCGCGGGCGTAGTCGTGAGTAACAGCTAGTAAAAATATATATTTTAGCATTGCGTACTTATTTCTTGTAAACTCGTATAGGCACTTAATTCTTTTGTGTGGTTTACTTTGTTACGCTTTAAGTATACTAGACTGTAATCTTGTAGCATATAAACGAGCTCAGGTTATAAAATAATCCAGTGAAGCCGCAACAGTGGCGAGCGTTTAGCCCCGGGGGGGCGGGGGCGGGGGTTAAACGCTAAGATACATTTTCAAGAGTATTAACATGTAAATAGTTTGACCGCTAAGGTACAAGGAGCTTGTGAGCCTCACCTTATTTGACTGGAGGGTTATATTTTTTACGGCTTAGTAGCAAATTTAATTTCAAAATTAATACACCAGACTAACTATATCTCTCACCAGCGTACAGAGAGGAATGGCGTCGGCTTGTGAAGCGGGTCACTGATACGTGATAACCACGACGAGTCTGTAAAGATTCAAGCGACGAAGAAGAACTATATCTCTATGACAATTTTGAGAAGAATATCAATCAGATAACATCGCTGTCTTAAAAATGTGGCAAGCTATTTACGAAACACACACCTGGGAATAACATCATCCTATCAATCAGGCTAGAACATCTTAATTTTCAAAGACTTTTACCAATTTCTAATAACCGTGTTGTAAAATAATTCGACTAATGGCCAGTTTCCCAGCTACGTTTAACCATTCGTACGTAACTTGAGTTTTATTTGAAATTTAGTTTAACCTAATAATGAATCACTAGGTAATGATAAAAATGGAAACTTCAGGAACCCTGCATAAATCTATTGTCTCTAGTGTAGATATAGATAAATCTGTGTGGGTTTTACTTGTTTGACGTGTTTATAAACATTATTAGCGACGTCAGTCTGACAGGCTTTGTCCCGGGATTGGTGCTGACGTTAAGCCCCAGGTTTAGTTCTATTTTAAGCCGCTAACTAGAACTTGTTGATATATTTGATTTTAATAAGAACCTTTTTGGAAGATAAGCAAAAAAAGATTTTTATTTTTAGCCTATCGCCGAAGTTTAAACACGCGTTCTTTGTAAAGTTCCTTAATTAAATCCGATTCTACTTACCTAAAAGCTCGTCGGGACCGTTTTTACTCACATATCTTATTAACTTGGAGTTTTTCTGGGAACTCCTAAAAACAGACTTTTAAAGTGTATCCAATTTCGTTTACTTTCGACCTTTTTCTAAACTTGAGTACTTTTGTTTATGATAAAAATAAAACTTTCTTTTAAACGCGATTTCGGAACGTATTTTATTTTTATCTCTTTTAAAGGTTTCCTTGTAATACGTATAACAAACATATAATTTAACTAAACTTACCTTCTATTGTGATATGATAGTTAAATTTTTTTCGACTAAAAGATTATAAGCCTACAACAACATATACGCGTACATTAAAAAAAGGACTTATCTATCAGTACCAACTAGATATACAGAGACCAGTATTAATTCCTTGTAAAAAGGAGTAAATCCTTACCGAATGTTGTAATACTTCAAAGGAGAAAATGTAAAAGAGTCTGTTTCAAATTGTCACGACAAAAGGGATATTAAATTCTGTTCGTTTGGTTGGAATCCTTTGTGCCGTCCGCGGGAAACGGACGAACACAATTTCCAGTTAAATTTGGCAACGCACTTTGACTTTCATCGAGCACCAATTAATTAGTCAAAGAATTTTCCGACAATACCTTTTTGTTAAGGAATTCTTTTCGCGAATTTTTAACCTAAACTAGTTAAAGTTAAGAGCACTCTACAGATTTTAACAGCGTCAGAAAATCGAATTGTTCTTACAAGGGACTTCTGAAAGCTCTGCGCAAAGAGGAATGAAAAATAATTTCCAACTTAAGAACCTTTTATACTCATAAGGTGGTGCTCTTTTACGATAAGCTTCGGAAAAGTTCTTGTTCTTTTAATATAATGTTAAGCAACATTGATTATAACTTAATCTTAATTTGACGTTAATAGACAGTCTCAATAGTTTAATGTTCAAGGGACGGTAAAAGGAATTCACTATTAAACTAAGCTAAAGTATAATTTACATATTAAAAATGACTGCTTTCTTTAATTTAACCAAATTTAAAACATTACAGTATAATTATTACACGAACGCATTAAAAATACTATTTCTTTTAACATTTCTACACATCTTGCTTCGTCTACATCCTTATCTCCAAACACTTTTTGCATTTTTATATCACCTAAAGATTTATATTAAGTAATTTCGAGACGAAAGTAAACACACCCTTGGCTTCTATTGAAATTGGAAGCAACTTTAATTCTAGCGTCCCTTTGATGTGAAAGGAGCGACGCAAACACAAGTGTTTGCTGTACCAACACGTGTTTGCATTCATACGGGAGTGAATAAAACACGTAGAATTACCGACACCCAGGCCTGTAATTGATTTTATCGATTGCGCGCCTATTATGGCTTACCTTGGAACATTCTGTCTTGTATGTTTTTCTATAGTAGATGAAAAACAAACTGTTAGATCGTTCATTACTATGTTAGTACAGTATGTGGTGTGAACGAGCCAGCGGCCACCGTAATTCAACATAATAGCCAAAAGACCGCTGCCCTTAGACATCCGCATTGGTAGATGCGTTGCCTTTTAATCGACAGAGGAGGGAGAGTATTTCGCCCACTTATGCATCCCATTCCATTACGTTACAGCAAGCCATCGGTAAAAAAAATCAGATTTAAGTAATATTTTTATTGATATTTATACTGTTTAGAGCTCTATAAATTTGAAAGTAATACCTTTAATGTTATATTCGGTCAATGACTAGACGAAAGAACATCAAAATACAATAAGTAAGAAATATTTTTACCAAAGTAATTTAACGAAAGACCTTTCGTCTTTCCAGAGAAATATCTATTTCTTTATCATACAATGTGACTCGATGCTTAAACGTTGTTTATATTGAATTGAGAATTGGAAGTGCAATGGTCGCGGTATTGTGTTTACAACAATAACCCGAGCGCATGGCGCAGCTTAAACGTTCGTAACATTTGACGAAAGCTTTCACTTAGATGAGTTTCAACAAACAAATATTCACAAGTAAAACGTTCTCGGTAAATAGGACAAAAGTTTTAATACGAATTTTATTACAAACCCGAGACATGAGAAGTTTATTTTAGTTTATTTTAACTGTATTCAAAACAGACTATAACTATGGTTGGGAATACGATTTATTTTATCTTTCTTTTTTAACTTATTATACTTTTATTTGTATATCTCAAAACATCTCTTTTTA
This sequence comes from Papilio memnon, assembly GCA_003118335.3. Classification (NCBI taxonomy): domain Eukaryota; kingdom Metazoa; phylum Arthropoda; class Insecta; order Lepidoptera; family Papilionidae; genus Papilio; species Papilio memnon. The sequence continues at coordinate 507,905 of LD688948.1, forward strand.
TATTCATTACGCTGATTTTCATGCATAAGTTCAACTTTATTCAATTTTCCTACTTCCATAGAACCATATACTCACAAAGTTATTCATAGAAATTTATTGAATGAACAAACCATAGGTAGTAAGTTAAAAGCGAATTGACTGGAAGTAATTAAGTAATGGTTCCCATAACTTGGTCACGAGCGTAATTTTTGTTTGGAAAGAAAATTAGAGCGCAGCAGCGGTCGGATACGATTTGGCCTGAAGCCAATCGCCTCTCGCTGCAGGAGATTTGAGAGCAAATCAAGTGGAAACAGAACACGAAATACAGATGAAATTCAAAATTTTCTAACCTACTGCACACTTTCCTTCCAAATATTTTCTTAACATTTCGTAAATTCACTTTAAGATTAACCGTTGTAAATTGAATATAGAGATATCACTGATTTAAAAAGAAATTAAAAGCAAGTACCTATAGTACTGCAAGATCATCTGTAACTGCTGACCTTTTCAATTTATTTTATTAGTTACGTTCGAGTTAATTTCGCAAATTTAACGAGAGCGTAGAAAATTCGTATTACAAACGAGTTTATTATAATTCTTAGACTAATCCTACTAATCCTATTGTTGAAAACTAACTCTGCTACAAGTCCAACAATGTCCATTCACCGTAATACAGCTATCTTAATACGGCTTTATGCGAGCGCTTTGTCTACCACGGCCTTTAAAAGCCCACTTGATCAAACTTACGATAAGCTCTCGTTTATCGTCTGTATTAAATATACTATCTAACAAACTTTAAGCTTTAGGCTTCAGATTAGTCGGCATACAAAGTTATCACATTTCTGTACTTTAAAGTTACTTCTTGAAGATCGCTTTATATTTAAATCTGTATACTTCATTTCTTTACATATATTTATATTTTTAAAGCGTATAGATTGACTGTAGTAATAACTTAATTGGTTAAGTCTCAGTCTGATATAATTAGAGGGTGCGCACACCTGAAACTAAACTATCCCACAATTGTTTAGTCTCGCTTTGATTCCTATGAGCTTATATGGAGGTGCGCACACTGCTCGATTTTTAGTTGTGCAACTAAACAGTTGAATTGGCAGCGAAACAATCGACAATCACAAAACTGTTGTGCAATAGTTTAGTCAAAGGTGTAAATTCAAATAAAAACGTCATATTGTATCTTTATAGGTTGCGAAAAACAATCAAAAAGAGCAACGCTTTGCTAATTAAAGAGTAATAACAACTACAATAAATTCAGGATTAAAGTTGGACTATTCTAAAAGCAGTAACTCCAACTACGAGTTTAATATCCTCGTTGCTTCTGTCCCCGCTCACTGCAACTTTTTTGAACAGAAAGCAAACTGAATAAAACGAAAACTGCGCTCGCAGCAAGCTTCGGATTTTTTCATCACAGTGCAAATGACATATTCGAACTGGCCTGCTAAATTATTAACACAGAACTTATACCGTACGTTAGTCCTAATTAGGTTCCGTATAATTTAATGATAAGCAATCAGTCTGTTAAAACTGCTGATAAGCAGCCATCTGAATCAGCCCTAATAGCGAAGCGACCACTGTCCATAGACTTCCACTCTTGCAGACCTACCTTTAATCCTCGAAGAACAAGACACACAGAAAAAGGTTTTTTGCCCTTCGTATCCGTTTCTCTCCTGAAATCCACTTCCTCTTCCCATCCTTCCCGTATAAGAAAAGGTATAGGTATTTATTTCAACATAGAGTACATAATGAAGCTGCAATGTAATGATATCTCTGACCCTACGTCCCTTAAGCCCTGTATCGCCATTAACTTAATGTCTACGATTTCTTTGGTCATTCAATCTGACGCTTATTGCTTCCCGTTGTTTGTATAACCTTCATCCTCATTAAGCAATGGGAAGTTTTTATAGAAAAGGAAAATCGTTACATTTATTTTGATAGAAATTGTAATTTGTTTACCTTTACTACAATTGTCTTTATATCATTGAGCGATGACGTATTATTTTTTTTTTTTACCATTAACCATTAATATTTAGATAGTTCCGTTTTGAAAATGTACACAAAAATCATACGGAATTTAATTCAATTTAACGCTTCATTAGTTAAACCTTTTTGGCTTTTTAAAATGTAATAAATCATTATTCTATAACCTTGTCTTTACGATATTTTATGAACGGGCAGAAAACTAAATTACTACATATATGTTTTAACTAGAGGGTAGATAGTTAGCAAACTCGAGGATATCCGCACAGGCCATTAGGCCCCGAGGTGTTCACAAGAGCGTACACAAAGTTACAAACAACCTTCGGAAAACAAGTTATTGGCCGTTTTAACTTTGAGACCGCGCAGGAAACTCCGGTCTCCGGGTACGATCGTAGGCACCACCGCGCTTCCGCTATAAACTATGTATTCATACGTAGCATGTAACTAACAATACGTTTTTCTTTATGAAAATAGGTTTATCATTATTATGTTATGCATCATGTAATATACAAACCAGCATATTGAAAGAACAATACAATTTTTTCCTTACGATAGCCGAGGTACGCAATAAACTAACGCGTTTATCATGATCTCGAATTTTTCAGGAAATTTATATTATAAGGTAGTAATTTTAATAAATGTTCATAAAGATATTAAGACTTTAATGTAAATAATAATTTAATTTCGCAGCAAGTGAAACTGCAATACACGCGAAATGAGTAAAGTCCACTTAAGGCCCAACAATTATCACATGACTCGTGCAGCGCCGATGGACGAAGATAGTATTGACTATTCTTTTATTTCTGCAAAAGCAATTATAGCGCAAGCCGGTTGGGACACCAGATGATTAACGCGAATCGTTGAGCGGATTACGCTTATTTAAATTAAAACCGCTCGGCTTCATCAGAATCTGTGTACAACTGTAATAATCTAGTATTACACGAACGGTTCATTATTTTATCCAGTTTTCAACTTTAAAAACTAATTACATTTCAAGATTTCTAAATAAAAAACATGTTTTGTTTTCATTGTAGACAAATAATAAAAATGTAAATTTCGAAAGCATAGTTTTTTATTTAGTAGTTTTATTTCCATAACGAGAGTGGAAATACGGAAATAAGAACAAGAAAATGCATCAGTTTTCATAATGGCGTTCGTGTTTAATATGAAATTTTCCATTCCTCTTTTATATAAACAGTCAGCTTTTCGTTATAAAAGACTTTCACGACTGTAAGATTTACTGGCGCGAGCAGATTTCTTAAGGTTTAAATTTAATTTGCAGAAATATACGGCTTTTGTAATTTAAACATGTATTACAAAGATGAAGTACTTTTAGTTAAATTGTGATTATAGAGTTTATAATGTGAAAGACTTGAATAACAGAATCAGTTGGTTCAAAATGAATTATATCAGAAAATTCTTGAATTTACTACTAGTTCTTAAAATTCGCGTTGCTATCTTTGACATATCATGCAGCGAATTCAAAACAAAGATAAGAACTTAAAACTCTAATAAGAGAAACTGAGATAAACAATTTTTACTAATTTCGTCCTCCTTTTAACGAATTTCCTCAAAGTTTGCTTTTAATACCGGGTCTATTTATTTTAAATGTTTAATAAAACGTCACTATACTTGGACTTCTCACGCTGATGAATTTGGCAATTGTTACTGCAGACAGGGCCAGCGTTAGAGTAGGGCGCGGTTGAGCGACAGCCCAGGGCACTGGATAGAAAGAGAAGCCACAGAATTGTAAATCATAATGTCTCAAATTACGCTGTTTATAAAAAATAAAGCGCCATACAAATCTCGCCGAGTGCTAGTAGGGCTTAAACCGGTACAGACAAAACCAAAACGCTTATATTAAAAAATATTATTATCTCTCTTTTCTATAAATAGAATGAAAAGGATGTCAACATTTTTACATGTATTTAGACAGTGAAAACCCACAGTAACAAAATCTGAAATATGAATTTGTACAGCTGATACAAGAGTTTCTTTCAATCTATTCATGAAGTTATATCAAGCGGTGACGCTCGCAATCTTTGCGTCTCGCAACAGTCTCGTTAACTTTCTATTCATACAGTTCTAATCGAAGAGAAGCTCTTTCTATAAATACGTCTTCCTTATGAATTATCTTTTGTTAGTATGTCTTTGTGGGAAATGTACTTGTAGTTGATGAAAGAAAAAAACCTGTAAATTGATCACGCCATTTAGGTATGCGGTCACATTGGTCATGAATATATGTAAAACGTTATCTATCTGGCAAAAAATAACTAATTTTATTTAAAATTATATTAAAAAGGTCGACCAACATCGTCATCACACGGTAATTGTATAAACCTTCAACGTAACACAATTACCTATCCCAGTCGCCGTGGTTCTCAATATTTGTGCTCGTGGAAGGTTACGGTAAAAATTATCACGACCTTTCCTTGATCAATATGAAATTACTTTCGACATACACACGCTCGTCCGCTCACAAGGAACAAATCGTATTATAGAAAGGTCAACTTTTGACATTCACATAAAATGCTTTCGCAAGGAAATATTACCTATTATTACTATTCGAATATAATTTAATCTCGATAATAATGGCTAATAAGTCTGGCAAAATACCTGGACCTTATCTCTAAATATACATTGTAATTATTGTTGGTAAATAAAAATAAGTTGTGGACTTTTCTGTTCATATTAGTCCCATTGCCTGTTTTAGATTACCCTGGTTGGTGACATGTTTGCTGTCAGAAAAAAGAATTTTTTAACTTAGATTAAAGTGTATTGCATTATTTTTTCAAATAACATGCTTTACATTGTTACAACGTTGAAAGAAAATTCAGATAAGAAATATAACATATTCGTATGACGCGTACCTTATTATGGAACATGAACAGCTACTGCTGAATATGTGCCAGTATTTTTACGTTCACAAAACCTTATTTATTTTTCTTCGCGCGTGTACCAGAACTGTAAGCCAAATCCGACAGACTTGCCTGTCGTCTCGTAAACCTGTTAAAAAGGATTGTATTGCAGATTTCCTCGCGTACGAAATTTTGTGGCTGAATTTCATAGTGAATACCACACGTGTTATTTATTGTTATTGAAACTATCACGGAGAGAATAATTTTAGTAGAATTAAGGTCTAGGAGATATTTTCGAAAAGCTTCATTTTACATAGTGATATGAAACGTAAGGTAACATAATGATGATTACATTTTATTGAACAAAGTACATGTAATTTTTATTGCAAGAATAAGTTTATTTAGGCACAACCTAAAGATACTTAAGTATTTTTTGTAACGACGGTCATTATCTATTGAAACAAATCTATTCTACTACGCTACGTGCACAGAGAAAAGACTTTATAAATGGTTACCATTGTCTATAGACTACAGCAGTCTCTTTCAGAACGACAGCGTATTTAGCGAAGCGTAATACTAGTCGACTAGTTCTCAGTTCTTGCGGTCTTTATTCCGTCTGACGTAATTTCGCGCCATGCACACGTACTTATTACATTTTCTCTTTCAATTCAACGTTCTCTAAGAATTCTTACTTTCTATTTGAAAGAGAAGGATTATTTGCACCTTTTGCAGCTTATATTTCTTTTTGTACTCAGAAAAAGTTGCATTTATGTCATTATTTGTTTCAGGTGACACGGACGAACATGGCCTGCCGAAAGACAAGGACAAAGGATATGACACCAATCTCTATCTATATCATGTAAGTGATTTAACTATTTATTTATTTATAATCTAACTTTTCCGTACATTTTTGTTACCTGAACCTCAGTTTTAACATGCTTTAATTTAAAGAAAATCATAAATACGTTATTAAAGTTTTTGTACATTTAGAAATCAAACTTTAAAACCAGTGGACGTAAATAAAATTGTAAACAATTCACACTTTTACATTGTAATAAACTTTATACAGAAACAAGGAAGAAACTTCTCGTCGTTGTCTTTTGTTTGTCGTACAATGTGTTGCGAAATGATCTCACAAGCGACAACTGTCATATTTGCGCTTGTGTGCGGCAAAAAATGCCCTGACAATGTCACATAGCGTTTGTTATTCTACTGTGAAATTAAACATGACACGAACGATGTGTAATCAAAATGTAATAAAATGTATACTTTTTAATAAATGCTTTAAAATAAATATTCATGTTTAATAAATGAGCACGGTTACTATTGAACTAATATTGGTTTAAAGTGGTGAAAAATTTACGATATTTTTCTATAATAGAGACAACAACATCCAACAAAGGCTATTAAACACTACAGTGATCTATAAATATTATAGTTGCCTATCTTAGACAAATATTCAAGCTAATTTATTAAGAGAAATTTTGGCCAAAACAACATTCATAAATATTTTTCGTCAACACATAGCATAGTTTTGTAACTCTTCGACGTTACACGACACATAACTAATGCAATGTGAACGCTCACATCTCCCTCCCCCCACCTACCCTTACGTCATACTCGAACGTTAACTTCAGTCTGGATTGAGTTACACTTAATATTGTTTACTTTGTACATCGGAACGTCGTAACTCTCAAGAATTACGAGACAACTTATTTATAGACTCCTTTCTCCAAGAGTTTTAGAAGGCAAATTTCTTAGACGCCATAAATAACCTCAAAAAATGTTGAAGTAAGCAAATTTAGATAAACATATACCGGATCCAACGTATTATTCAATAGTGGAAGACGCCAGCACCAACTACAGCCGTTGCAAAAATTAGCCTGCTCGCCCAGTGCAATATTACGACCATACCAAAGATTCTCTATCTCCTTTACTATTTCGGCGAATACCTTGCTCGTTTGTCACCTTATATTATACAATATAGACATATTGCATACACTGTATAATCCTCAGAAAATAATTAACAAATTTAACGAAGAGCCATTGAGATTCCTCGTTCATACTTCCAATAAAAGTAAAGAGAGTCTTCAAAAGTCATCAATAACAAAGCGAACAATAGCTCTCATTGGTTACAATTCAAGCAGTTTTTGTGAGAAAGGCTATATAAGGATGTCTGTGTAAAGTATCATTCAAAAGAAACGAAACAATTCGCCCAGCTCATTGAATTTCAACTGAAGTGGAAAGCACACAAGCTTTCGATGATTCGTAGCGATCTCGTAGCACCGTAGCAACGCAGTTGCGTTGTAGCGCATTGTACATTAAAATGTTATATTCTGTCGTATATATTAAACATTTTTATCGTAAATATCATAATAATTTGATTTTCAACAAGGAATACCATAAACGTTATTACAAATCGAAATGATTCAAGAGAACGTCGTAAAAGGCATTTTTTCTTACCATAAAACATTATTTAGGTTAAGAAAGGATAAAAAAAACAAAACGAGATTAAAGTTACGATAACACGTAAATTCAGGTTACGGCTGCCAAAATACGGCCGTGTACTGTAATAAGAATTGAAATTTACATGAAAGCAAGCTTACGCCTCGGTTATAAATATAAAAGCTCTTAATAAAAGTACCCACGTTTAAGTAAATGGTGACTTGCGGGCTACGAGACTGCCGCAGTTTGAGATGATATGCGTACTCATCACCATCAACACGAATTATGGTTTTCACTACGGATATTTTTATTCCCAGTTATTATTATTAAATATACTTATACAAATCATTTAATTAAATACTGTTTTCATTAATTTTAGTCAATTATTATTTAAATTTCTTAACCTGGAAAGGTTACAATTATTATCTTAACAATTTTTTTATTTATGTCTTAATAATCAATAATTTAGGGCAAACTACAGTGTATATTTTTAAGTCGTATTACATTGACTTACAGTTAATTAAGCACAAAGTTACTCAGATACTCTTGTTGTATTCTATTATAATTGTTAAGATTACTTAACTAAGGTTTACTGTGAAATAAAACATTTTTACAATGCCTTCTATCATCATCACCACCTAACAACTATACGTCCCCATTGAGGGGCTCGGCCTACCCTAAGCCGGCCTACCCTATATTTGCAAACAATGCTGAATTTTTAAGTGCCATTCCCTACCTTAATGGAGAGATAATAGTCGAGTCGTGGACAAGACAGTTCTTTTGTAACATTGATCTAAAGAAAATTTGAAATCTAAGTATGATTTTTACTTATTTGTACGACTGGTTTTAATTATGTTACAGTCTATGAACTTTCTAATACGTTAAATAGTACGTTGTTATCATATAACATAAAAGTAGTGTATGTAGTTATTCTTACTGCTATGTTGACTAGAAGTCTATACGACTTAAATACTACGCACATTTTCAACATAGTGTACTTATATGTCTTACGTCATACGTCGTCATACGTCACTACTTATATACATTCATTATCTCACTTTGTTGTTAAATATGGCCGTTTTATATAAGTAACATGTACCCCGTAATATTTGATATGCCAGTGATTTATATTAAGTTATTATAAAAACTAAATCCTTGCCTTAGGCAAATTACGCTCTTTGATTATTTCCTCTGATATACAGTTATCTAATAAATTTCAATAAACTTAGCAAAATCAGCAATCATATTTTGGTATACCAAAAATCCTTTAATATTAGAAGCTTTTAAATTTCGGTAAAATCTGTCAATATGCCAAATGCCGTAAAAATTATTTTACAAAATGACAAGTTTATACCAAAAACCTGTTCTATATTGCTCTGGCGTCTTATATCCGGCGGATATTAGTCTGGTGACAGCCTTGATCGATTGTCTGAGTTGAGCACTCTACAACTGAGGCCGCTCTCTACAGCGCTCGCGGCGACACTACCAAAAGGAAAAACACGAAGCTTCTTTTCAATCTTCGTAGGTCAAGCGCACTTCGGCTCGGTTTTAATACATTTTTACTCTGTGTAAATTAATGTAAATTAAATTAATAAACATGCATATAACCGATCGTATTCGATCCTGAAAATATTAACATCAAGAGCTGGAAACAAAAAATTCTAAATCATACTTATATCGGTATTTTCTTAACACTCCACGAGTTCCTATCCGCAGTTGTAAGATCTTAAAAGATAATTCAAATGAAAAAATAAAATAAAGTACTGCAAAATTTCACGTAGGTACTTCGATCGTTTCAACTGAGATTATTTATCAAATGCATTCTCCACTCGTTCCATCAATCTAGTCTTCGTGTAGCCGTCTAACAAATTCACCAAGAGTTGCTTTATTACTGCTATAGCTCGAACCGATGATAGCTCCCTAGGCGCCTGCAGTGAGCTCGCAGCAAACGATGCAAATGGCGCGTGAATAAAATAAGAGAGCTTGCGACGCGGCAGGCGCCTTCATTCCCGAGTTGCCGAGCACATTGCATTAGATGAAGCGAGCCAGTAAAGTCAATATTCAATTTGAATTGTATTTCATCTTAAAATTGCATAGAATTCCACCATTTCAAGTTTATGTTCTGAACTATAAATTATATTAAAACAAAGAATAGAGAATATTACAGAATAAACTTATTTCTAGTATAGTACAATGACTATACCATGATTGGCTTAGATGACTTCTCCAATATTATTTCTTACTGTTTAGAAGAAATCAGTACAGTACCGGAGTAGCGGCGTAACACTAGATCATTGGCGTACACGTCCCGTCCCTATGACATCTGTCAATGTTAGACGAAAGTATTAAGGATAAGCGCGCCATTCCTGGCGGGAATCGGTAGACATAGTATCGAAGTAGATTTACGTTGTTATGAGTATATGTATTATTGTTTAAAATTACTAATATTAGATGGATGAATGGATAGAAATTTGTTAGAAGTCGTCTTCATAACGGTGTAACGCATTTGGCATAGTCTGGAAGAACACATTAAGTTTTTTAATTCAGCGCGAAAGGAGTCACGGGCGACAGCTAGTTTTGTCTAAGTTTAGATCCGTACCTAGATTTAAGTCAGTAGACTACGAATAAGTAACTTTTACTGTTATTAATATAGTGTAAAGATTTAGTTTTTCATTATAACAAACGTGTAAAGATTTTCAAGTGTCTCAGCATGTAAAAATGTAAAGAACGTCAGTAATCCGATAAAGTGTTTAAAAATGTAAATGGAATAACTTTTGTTGTATTTTCTGCATTCATATTCCTCGTCTCTGTGTTAAATTATTCTACCCTTCAATTCAGCTTTATTATGCCGTACACCCTTCTCTGATATACATTTACATAATTGTAACGTTCACGTTCACTGAAACATCGACGTTCCACACAACCACGCTCCGGACAGAATAACAATGCAGCGAATCTAATTTATTACAACCATTGTTATAATCTTTTCAAATATATCTCTTTATATTCTTGCCGATGTTTCCTACTTTGTTCGTTAAAGATTAATAACGCTTTCGTATTCCAGTTCGACAGTATTTTACTGTTAGGATATCACGTCTATAGAAAAACAAAACTTGCCTGCTCAAACGTTGTTGTTTTGTCCAGCATTTCAATACAAAAATGACCACAACCTCAACGTCAAACATTAAATACTTGCCAAGGAAAGAAATATTATGCTTCCAACTCACAAATCGAAAACTACACGACATTTGCCAAGGAGGATTAAAGTTCCTAGTTCCCAAAAATCTTAATGTGTTATTAACTACGAAAGTATTATCTCAGCAAAATTAAATAATCTAATTACAGGAGGAGATGGAAGATCGGCCCCGCGCGGCCACATTCCTCAGCTCGCTGGCAGACTACTCCAATACAATCCCGACGGCGTCGACGGCGGACCCCGATGCCGCGAAGCCTGCGCCGCCGGCACGCATGGGCACCCTCATCGGCGTCTACCTGCCCTGTATACAGAACATCTTCGGCGTCATTCTCTTCATCCGTCTCACCTGGGTGGTCGGCACCGCCGGTGCTATACAAGGCTTCTTAATTGTACTTACCTGCTGTTGTACGGTAAGTGAAAGATCCGCAACCACATTACCACATTTTAATTATAAGAAAGAGTTATCAGATGCAATACTCATCGTCTTTTTATTTGTGAGAGGAACAGCACGAGGTATTTACCTAATTAATATTGTAATTATATTGTAGACGATGTTGACGGCGATATCGATGTCTGCGATCGCGACGAACGGTGTGGTCCCGGCGGGCGGGTCTTACTTCATGATCGGGCGCTCGCTGGGTCCTGAGTGTGGCGGCGCGGTCGGCATGCTCTTCTACACCGGCACCACACTCGCTGCCGCCATGTACATCGTTGGTGCCGTCGAGATAGTACTGGTAAATACACTTTCGCTAGTAATGTCTCTTATATTTTATTCTTTACCTAATATACCACATATGTTAGAGTGAGTACTCTCACTCACACTCGTCACGGTATAGAACTTTATGGTCTCCGTCCATTGCTGCCTATCATGTTCAGTATATTCGGTGTATTTATGTGACTGACGGTACAGACAAATACCAAATAAAAGACAGTTTTAACGTCACAGAACCAACTCTTTTGTGAAAACAAATATGTAGAATTTATGTACGAGTTTTCCGAACGTCATTTGGTATTCATTTATACGAAAATCTAATTACAATTTTTACACAAAAAGTTATTTCAAAAGGTATCCACGAATAGCATTCAAATAAATTTTCTATCTGTAATTCTAAAAACAATCGGAATTCAATTAATGTTGGAGTGTGAGCGGATGAGAGGCCCGCGTGGCCGGAATATGATTTCCGGAAACTTTTCTCTCGCCGCCGCACCGACTGCCCACTTCCACTGCCGATACAGGATATTGTTAACTTTGCACGTGGAATATTCCACTAAACATAGATAACTTTTTCTAACGTTTGCATAACAACTCCGGAACCAGAATTTAAATGACTTTAAATAATAATATGCTTTCGGGCTACATTTTGAAATTAAAACAAGGTTTTTATTTGTATCTTCTAAACTCCGACCTTTTCATCAACAGACATACATGGCCCCGTGGATGTCGATCTTTGGAGATTTTACGAAGGACCCCGACGCAATGTACAACAACTTTCGCGTATATGGAACAGGACTCTTGCTTATAATGGGCATGGTGGTGTTCGTCGGTGTGAAGTTCGTCAATAAATTCGCAACTATCGCCCTCGCGTGTGTTATTCTCTCTATTAGTGCTGTCTACGCTGGAATCTTCGTTAATTTCAACGGAAACACTAAACTTCAGTAAGACCGTATTACGCATTAATATACAAGTTATCTATTGTTTCTTTGTTTAACTTGTTTATTCTTTTGTCCTTTTTCACAGAATGTGCGTCCTCGGAAAACGTCTGCTTAAGGATATAAACATAGATAACTGCACAAAGGATGTCGGTGGGGAACTCCATCAATTGTTCTGCCCCAATAACTTGTGCGACCCCTACTATGCGGCACATAATGTTAACATTGTACAAGGAATTAAGGTAAAGAAAGTTCATCTATTTATGAACAAATGTTATTCTTGAATTGTCTGTTTGTTCTTGAAGTGTTATTTTTTATTTTTAATTGTAGGGTTTGGCTAGTGGAGTTTTCTTTGACAACCTTCAAGATTCATTCCTCCAACTCGGACAATATATCGCTTACGGGAAGGAACCTGACGACATTGAACAAATGGAGAGACCTACTTATAATCAAGTGTATGCCGACTTGACGACTACTTTTACCATTTTAATAGGGATATTCTTCCCATCGGTGACTGGTAAGAATTATTTAATGAAACAGTTTTCGTTTAAAAGTGCTCTTTTTACGTTAAAATTATTTGCCTAGGTATAATGGCGGGATCAAATCGTTCTGGTGATTTGGCTGACGCTCAAAAAAGTATCCCGATTGGAACCATTTGTGCGATTTTAACAACTTCGACGGTCTATCTATCTTGTGTCTTGCTCTTCGCGGGAACTGTTGACAACCTATTGCTTCGTGACAAGTAAGAAGATCTTTAAAAAAATATATGTTTTCATGTACACTATCGGTTTCCATTCCTTATATTCATCATTCGGTATTATTTCAGATTCGGTCAATCTATTGGAGGTAAACTGGTAGTGGCGAACATGGCTTGGCCAAATCAATGGGTGATCTTAGTAGGGTCATTCCTCTCGACTCTTGGAGCTGGACTACAATCATTAACTGGAGCTCCTCGTTTACTGCAAGCAATTGCCAAAGATGAAATTATACCGTTCTTAGCACCTTTTGCTGTTTCTTCTAGTAGAGGTGAACCTACAAGGTAAGGAAGTCTAAATATAATAACTCTCTGTCTTTAATTGCTCCTACTACTATTTTATCTTTTCACAGGGCCCTGCTCTTGACAATGTTGATCTGCCAGTGTGGTATTCTCCTTGGTAACGTCGATATCCTCGCACCACTGCTGTCTATGTTCTTTTTGATGTGCTACGGTTTCGTTAATTTGGCTTGCGCTCTACAAACTCTTTTGAAGACACCCAATTGGCGCCCAAGATTTAAATATTACCACTGGTAAGACTGAATAACTAATATTCTTTTACTATGTTTATGAAAATTACTAATAATTTTTAATACTCTAAAATCTTCCAGGTCTCTGTCACTTGCTGGTTTGACCCTATGCATTTCAATTATGTTTATGACATCGTGGTTCTACGCTTTGATTGCCATGGGTATGGCTGGACTTATCTATAAATACATTGAATATCGTGGGTAAGTATTCACAGTAAGTCAACGCAATAGTCCTAAAATTCTTTATAAACTTGATACAAAAATTTATTTTATAATTATTTTAGAGCGGAAAAGGAATGGGGTGATGGTTTACGCGGTCTTGCACTTTCGGCTGCCCGTTACTCTCTGTTGCGTCTAGAAGAAGGTCCTCCACACACTAAGAATTGGCGGCCACAAGTTTTGGTCCTCGCGAAACTTAACGATGATTTGAATCCTAAATACCGTAAAATGTTAGCATTTGCGAGTCAACTTAAAGCAGGTAATGACGTCAAATTTTAATACAATTTGTTTTTGCTCTTCAAAATCTGTAAGTTTAAAATTTTTGGCATGAATTCATAATGATATTGATCTTCTTAATTCAGGCAAAGGATTGACAGTTTGTGTGTCTGTGCTCGGTGGCGACTTCCCCCGACGTTCTGGAGAATCGCTGACAGCCAGACAAAATCTCCGGAAAGCCATGGATGCAGAGAAAGTTAAAGGCTTCGTAGATGTTCTTGTATCGCATAATATTGCTGACGGGCTAAGTCATTTGTAAGCTATTTGTGTATTTAAAATACATTTAAACTGGAAAATACTCCAGTAGAGGTTTTAAACTTCTTACCTTCCAGAAAGATTTTTAATTATAATTTATGTAGCTTAAATATAAAAATTAAAATAAGCAATTTTTGACATAGTCTTTATTTTAAACAGCGTCCAGACAAGTGGGTTGGGAGGGCTCAAGCCAAACACTGTAATACTTGGTTGGCCTTATGGTTGGAGGCAATCTGAAGACAAGCGAACATGGGAAGTGTTTCTAGATACCGTGCGCGCTGTTACCGCTGCTCGAATGGTCATGCTTGTACCGAAAGGAATAAACTTCTTCCCAGATAGCACTGAAAAGGTCAGTGTGAACAGTTCCTTTACTGCCCCAGCCACTTAAATTCATACATTTTTAAACTTTATTTTCTCGCAGGTTGCTGGAAACATTGATATTTGGTGGATAGTTCACGATGGTGGTATGTTGATGTTGTTGCCGTTCTTGCTGAAGCAGCACCGCACCTGGAAGAATTGTAAGATGCGCATATTCACTGTTGCGCTGATGGAAGACAACTCTATACAAATGAAGAAAGATCTCAAGATGTTCCTCTATCAACTCCGCCTCGAAGCTGAAGTAGAAGTAGTTGAAATGGTACTCAAAATATTTTATTTTTTAGAACATACAAATATTCTGATGTAATTATGACGTAAGATGCAAAGTTATTTATTTTACAGAAGAAGGAGGTTAAGGAAAAAACTCGGATTTTCTAGATAAAAAAAATACTGTGTTATATTAAGTCTCTTACTTGGCGATATATAATAGATACTTTAATAATATTGATTATTTTACAGACTGATAGTGACATCTCTGCTTACACCTATGAACGAACTTTAATGATGGAACAACGCAACCAAATGCTTCGCGAACTCAGACTGAACAAAAAAGAAACACTTGGGATGGTAAATATTACGACCAATGAATTATTTACATCACATGTGCAAATATCACTGAAGTTTTGTGTGTTTCTAAGAAAAGTGTGTGCGCTGTAAAAGCTAATTTGTTTCGTCAAAATCTCGTGGCTTAATATATTTGTAGCTTTGTTGTTATATTAACTAACATTATGTTTGTCTGTCGTTGCCAACACAGATGCAAAATTTGGTGGACTATCACGAACCAAACGCCGAAGAGAAGTTGCCTCTGGTAAAAAGGATACTTTACCCTCGATCAAGTCCACTTAAATGCATTTTAGCTATAATCGGTGTTGCCATTTAGTTCCTTCATTTTACTACAATTTCTTCCCCAAATACTTCAAGTTTTAATAAATTATCTGGGTGTTAGTTAATTCTCTCTAATTGTTCTTTGCATTATTCATGGCTTTCGGTTAACTAACAAGGTGTCCTTTGGTGTTCTAACAAACTGTTGTGTGCGTATGGCTTTTTCTATCATTCTATTAATGCATCTCGTTATAATTTTCATAAGCATTTTCTCTTCAATGCGTGGTATGAAAGCAACTACTTTGCTTGCTTTAGGTGTTTTATACTTCTATATTTTATGTTATCTTTAAAACACGTGGTACTGCTTACAATCATTAATTATCCATCTTAATCTGCACTGTTTTTCACAAATTTCAACACCTTAATTAAACTAACAATTAATAATTATAAATATTTACTATTTTAAAACATTTTTTTAAAATTCCAGTGGCAAGTTTATGTTGTAACAGCACCACGTAGAAAGTGGCACATTTATGTTTTGTTCGTGTGACTTGAGAACAATCGATGTATTTATTTTGATATTATTCTAACCCTAGGAAGTGATGCTGTATCAATTTACAGCAACATTTTCAAGGGTTTGTTGTCGATTGGCTTTTTTATCAATGTTTCGTTGTTTTTACAAAATTTGTATTGTTTCTTTTGTTTTATCGAAGTTGTTCTTTTTTATTTGAAGAAGATAGGTACGTTTTAATTGAGAACAAAGCTCATTTTACCATTGAACTATAGGTGCAAGCGATTGTTGATCATCACCACGCCGACGTGAAGACAGCTAGCAAGGTCCGATTCGCGGAACCCGGAACCGGTGAGCCTGGCCCTGAAGACGCGCCTTCGCCACCATTAACCGACAGTGATGAAAAGGACAAGGATGATAAGGTGATAATCAATACCTATAAATCTTTTATTAGCATGATACTAAAGAAAAAGAAATATACGACTATGTTATTCTTAGAGAACCGAATCAAAGCAAGCTTAAAGGTATAATTAAATTAAAAATAAATGAATATTAAAATTGGGCTGCAGCAACAATTGCTATTTTAATTTAATATTTGTATATAAAAGCAATTACTTATCTGAGTGTTTTTGATTTTGTTGTTTTTGAGTGTAAACATCCATGTCTCTTCTTAAGATGAGCTAAACCAATAGTAGCATCATATTTTAATTTAAAATGCTACCAATTTAATGTTAATGCTATTACCTCATTTCAGTTTATGTTTAATATTCATTGTTTTATTGCTACTACATGTGTAATAAGCCATTTCCACAATAGTTTCTTTTACAATTAGGTACGGATTAAAGTATCTAAGTACTCCATGAATTTATTTTCATAACTACTGTGGAAATGGCTGTATATTTTAAGAAGCTAAATGCACTGTCATGGTCATATTTTATTTGTTATAATTTAATTTTATCTGTCATCGTAAGTAATCGTAATGAGTCCTTGCGAATTTACACACGGTGGTCATATGTTTGCCAATGTTCATTCACTTTGATTTGTTCACATTAGTTCATTTCGGTAGTCACATTAGATAAGAGATTGGATGTTTGAATGTCCGTAGTCGATGGGTTAACAATCAAAGTAATATATGACATCCCGTGTTTCATTCGCCTTGAATCCGTCATGTGCAACGTCTCGACACGATACCAAAAATGAATTGAAATCGAACGACAATGAACAAAACTATTGGCCGAACGTAGGACGAATTCAGAAGTAGTTTGTTGCACATAATCGATTCAATGTGGGACTCGCCCGATGAACAGTCGCAGTGCGAGGGCGCACCGTCCCCGCCGCTGGACGCCGACAGGAACAAGGAAGCTGGTGCCAACGGGGACGTCCTCAACTCCAAACCTAACCTCCCCAACATCACGCCGTAAGTCTTCTTATTTGTTAATACATACAAAATGAATGGATATTAATATTATAAATGTGCTAAGAGTGCAATATTCGTAATACAAAAACATATTTAAGGATTTGGCCGTTCGTAACTTTACTCTATAAATCATTTTATTTATTCTACATAATGAGAACATTGCTCGATTTGAAGCTAGAGTAATATTATATTTTCAGGAAGTTTCCTAAGTACTTTTTTCATAGATTTTTTTAATAAATAATATGTTGTCTGTGGTAGTGACGAGGGTACGGTGAGGAAGATGCACACGGCAGTGAAGCTCAACGAAGTGATCGTGTCGCGGTCTCACGACGCACAACTAGTCATACTGAACCTGCCCGGCCCGCCGCGAGACACCGAGCTAGAAATGGAATCCAACTGTAACTTTTTGATTTATTTTAAAAAATCTATTTATTTTCTGTTTTATTGTTGCTGTTTTTTTATTGGAAACTTTTCTATTATCAATAAGGCTGCTAAAAGCTTAACCATTTCACTTGATAACCAAACTACGTTTTCTCTCACTAAATTGTATTTTGAACATTTGTATAAATATGTGAGCAAATTTATAGGATTCTTCGTTTAAGATTTGCTATGTCGTTTCCAGACATGGAATTCCTGGAAGTACTGACGGAGGGGCTGGAGAAAGTGTTGATGGTGCGCGGTGGCGGCCGCGAGGTCATCACCATCTACTCGTGAACGCGATGCGCAACCCAACACACAAATTATGGCAATACTAAATTAATCTTAATCGATACAAATCGAACGAAATATCGATTACGCAAATACGCGTCTCTACTATAATATCTTTTTGTTATTGTTCAAAATTAGCAACATTTACGTTATTTAAACATTTATTTTGAGCATTGCTCTTGAAAGACTATAGGAAATTAAATTCTTATATTTGTTTTAGACATTATATTTATGACTTGTTTCTTTACAAGATCAGATGACGTAAGTTTGATTCTTAAGTGTTAGATTAGATCTAAATTTTGTTGAATTTGGAGCTTAGTATGATAATTTTTAAAATTTATTCAATGTTGTGTAGACTATGTATGAGTACTTGGTATGAATCTGACGGAGCCTTACCTAGACGTTAGCTCTACTTTCGTTTGTAGTGTAGCTAAGTACACTCGGTAGTCACTTTGTTACGGTACGTGTCATATCGTTTTTAATTTTATGGTTGTTACAAACATATATTTACTTCTAAAAAAATTGACTTTACTTTTATTTTCTATGCATATTTAAAAAAACGTAGTCACTTTGTAATCGTATACAAGACCGTAAACAATTTTATCTATATGTGAAATGTATTTTGTAAATAGGTATTCTGTTCTAAGATTTTACATCTGCTCAACTTAAAACTTACCATGGGACTGAACAATCAAATTTATATATTTAATTCCTTATATTCTGGTAAATGTAGAGATGAATTAATTAAACGTAATGTCTAGTCACTTGCTGCATTTGCTGTGCAGACGGAGATAGCTAAATCAATTACAATTGGTCCTTTATAATCTTTATCAGAATAATAATGGATTCGAATTCATTTAAAATAATTGTGATTTCCTCATGGGATCACACCATGGTTTTATGATGAGTGGATTCAAATTTATCTACTGCATATGGGACATTGAAATCTTTTCTGCGAGGTAGGTTACCATCTGGTATTTAGTATATCTATCGAGTTAGATAATCTTGTGGCAACATACCGTTAGTGTCTAAACTTGTAAACTTATTACGCACATTCGCGTAGATAGATGATTTCTTACTGTGATGCTTTATATTTAACGTTATTGTCATCAGAACTTTTACTATATTTTAACTGTTGGAGTAAAGTTAGGTGCGAGTGGTGTGATTTTATTAGTGCAATTTTGTAGCGTCTTTTCCTAAGTACGGTGAAATACGAAGGAGACGCTTTTAAAATTATAATACGTTTAAAATTACGACACAATTCAATATTATTAAGTTCGGATGTTGTCAGATGTGTGTCGTGCACTGAAGTTATAAGTAAGCGTAGATGATTCCTAGAAATTATTTAATTAACATTCTTCTGAATGTAGTAATCAATGATACGTAGATACTATGAAAAACATTTTACATTGATCTAAAAACTGTCTAAATATATATACTTATTTGAACGTTTAAAGAAAACGTTTGAAACCTATATTAATAGTATTATCTGTTTATACCGTGTGTTAATTTGAAACTAAAGCATTGTGCCATCCTTTTATGGCCGGACCCTTCACATCAAAACTATTCGTCAATTTTAATTTGTATAACTCCGTATTTAACAATTATACATTCTATATAAAGTTAGATAACTGCCAAATAGGAGTCGATGTCTTATCCTAGTCCTTAAGAGGTTAGCAATTAATTCTAAACAATTTCATGGTTCAAAATTTCATATTCCTAGGAGATTAGATCAACTAATAAAATAGTAATAAGAAGTCTAATGCATGATATCACTTTTGATTATTAATAGTTAGAGAAAATAGTGTCGTAGTTTCAGCATTTGAAGTGTTGACAAGTTTTCCGCTCTCCCGGATCATATAATTAAGGCGAATTAGAATTCGTAACTTTGTCTTAAAGTTGAAGTTGGATTTGACTCTCCTTACTGAAGTTTCCGATCAGTGACTTCTTTGAGAGCATTCTTAATTGAAAGCATTCCAAATTAATTCCTGCTCTGTAAACTCCGCTTTATTCGACTGCTCGCTCGAAAACTGCCGTTTATTTTCACTGTAAACTTATTCGTGATAATTTTTGTGATCTTCAGAAAAAAGATTCATTCAACTTAAGTAAACTTTACTTAATGAAATTAAGTCTAAATGATTCTAAATATTGTACGGCTGTTTTAAATTACATAAACTTTTAATGGTCATCACTTAGTGATATAAAAAAAATATATATTACGTAATATAATATTTACTTTCAAATAGAGAATTTCCATATATATATATATATAAAATGAGCATGATTTCTAAAATATTTATGTCTATCAATAGGCAATTAAAGTTTTTCTATTTCAGTAAAAGATGTTAAATAAACCTAAAATGCTATCCTGCCAGAGTACCTTTGACATCTAATTCTTTATTTCATTAAAGTACAAGAAACGATATTTAAATCAAATAAAAATCCCCCGAAAAGTTATTATTAATCTATTATTTTATTTTTAAGTCGAACAAATATATCTTTTCAGAGCCATAATTATAATTTATCTGTTTTCTTCTAAGTTACTTCTAAGTTAGCAGATCTGTTTCCTTAAAGAACAATTTCTAATATTAATTTATGCCGATATAACGTTTGCTTTGTATTTTATTTAATGCATAATATAAAAATACCGAACGTCACGTATAATGTGCCAAAAGTAGTCTTGAAAAGTTGTATTACGCTGTGGCAATACTAATAAGCCTAGGTTACTCTACCTACGTAGATTTGACTAAGGAGTTAATTTGTTTCAATGCATTAAAGTATGTGTCTAATGAGAATGTATCTGTTCACATAGATATTCAAAATTACATTGTGTGTGTTAGAATTGTCACTTTAAAGGTAATTAAATAGTTGTAAATCATGAAAATGCACACTTTTCTTCGAATAGCTAAAATCGTGTTTGTTATTTCAAATTGTTAATTATAATTATTAATGATAAATATATTCAATTTTAACCAGTTTAAGTTTAAGGCTGCATTCAGCCTAGGCACAATCACTAAAATAAATTTTATCCAGGCTAGAATTGCTGTGATACACGATTTGGCTATAAAATGTTAATATCTTCGACGATCACCACGAATAATAATTATGTGAAATTGTTTTAATTTTATTGCATATACAAATAAAGACATATAACAATTGGGCGGCAAATTCGAATTAAGAACGTTCGGAGTTTTCAACAAAGCATCGCATTTTTGTTTCTAATTGTTACTTTTTTTATAAATAAATAAGATAAACACTCGAGTTCAATTAAATGATAAAACGAATGATCGATACTTGTATTATTTACATTTACATATATTATATAATAATCTGGATAGAAATTTTATTGAAAAGTATTTTGAATTGTGAAAATCAGTTTAAAATTATTTAAAATAATCAAATAATAATTCTAGTAAACTAGTGAGTTAATATAAGAGATGTTATGAGTATAATAAAATAAATTAATTATAAACTATGACGTTTTTTATTTAACCTATACTGGACAGTCTCAACTATATTGAGCGCGCGGGAGGGAAAGTAGTGGGGCGCCCCTGTAACTAATACATTGGTTGGCTCCCTCAGGATTCGACTCCCGAGTTCCTCTCCCTTTTAAATCATTCTACAAGTAATATTTAAATAAAACGCATATTAAAAAAAAAACTTATATTTTCCCAAGTAATATTTCTCAAAGAAGACTAGAAAAATATTTTTTATACTATAAAATTCCAATATATCTATATCACAATGTATAAATCAATCAAAAATTAATCACAAAGTTATTTTTTTTCTTATTAACTAATGTAATCTTATTGTCATATATCATTTTTAAGTACCCTTATTGTATTAAACAAGGTTCATTTCAATTTCAATTCATTTTCAATATACTTTTTCAAACCTGGCTTATCATGTAAAGTGTAAAATTGACTAAGTTGAGAATACTTCAAACCTACAACTTTCATTCCCAATATCTGTAGATGTTTGACTCTCATCATTTGAGGTCCAATAAGAGTTTTGTAATCAGAACAATAATGATCTGGTAAGAATATTAAAACTGCTGTAAGTTTGTTCTTTATACATTTTGATTTCCAGTTTGCAAGATTTCCAAAATCATTTGGATGAATCATAACATCTATTAAGTATGTCCAATCAGAACAAAAATTAGGTAGCAAAACACCAGTAGATATTTTCATTGATCCATCAACAACAGACAAAAATGTGTCATTTATTTTTTCTAGAATTCTCTGAACCCTTTTATCTTGTTCAACAGGTTTAAGCCAATGATCTTTAGGCAGTAGAGGTCCAGGATAATCTTTAGCCTCCAAAGACAAAGCAGTATCTATTAAATGAAGTCTGTTCAATATATCTTGGTTATTTATTTTTGTCAAATATTCAGAACTAAACATTCTGTTAACTAATTGAAATGGATATTGACCAATATAAATGAAAGTGAGAGCAATATTTGATAAATCATCAACATTCATTTTGTCAAATTTCTCAAGTAAGTTATTTTCAATAGTAGTCCAAAATTCTTTACCGTCAGGTTGAAAGTTCAAATGTCCATACGGACAGATAAAGCATTTTAGAAAACTTGCAGGTATGTTATTTATATTATTTATTAAGTACTTCCAACATACATTTAATATTTCTTCATTACGAATTTTGAATTGCATGCAGTAATTTAAAATAGCAACAATTAATACATGAGAGTTAATTTTACTCTCTTTGTGTTTCATGTACTTTTCAACAGCTTTTTCAACTTGATCATCAGTATAGTTTAGTCGAGTAAGTTTTGTAATGATATCCAATAAAGTATCTTCATCCAAAACATGAATGTTTCTGCTGAACCAACTTCCGACTATTGCAAAAGACTGGACTGAGAAAAATTTCACTTGAAGAAATATATCCAAAATATCTTGCATTGAAGATACCTTTATTTTAAACCAAAGTTCAGATAGTTTCTGTTCCAGCAATACAATTAATGTTCTTTTACTTGATTTCAACCCTGGCAATATTTTAAATAACAATTCAATATTGTTTTCATCTATTTGGTCCTCCTTTTCTATAAATCCAACCCACATTTTATCTATTGTTTCTGAATATTTGGGATCTACATTGTTATTTATTAAATATCTTGTGAAATTGCAAATCTGGTCCAGTGTCAGTTTGTTGTCAATAACTCTGTCAAGTACTTCATCACAAAATTTATGTTTATAGGGGTGTAATAGTAAAGAATCAGTTTTCAAAATGTTAAGTATAGTATTTGTGTCTTCAGTTTGAATTACAATTCTCAATAATTTTTCCAGGATTGCACCTTTTGCATCACTGATGTAGTCTATCTTGAGATCCTCAGCCATTGGTGTAGTAGTCTTCTCCAGATCATAAATTCGTTCTATTGCAGCTAATGCTATGTTTGGAGTAATTTTTGTACACTTTGTTATTAAGGAAAACACATCACGTAAATCAGTACATTGCTTAAACTCGGCCTGGATTAAATGGTAGTTAAGAGAATCGGATGTAGGTTGTGTTGGCTCTAATTTAGGGATATTTTCGAAATCACCGATATCTTTAAGTTTTCTTATAACTATTGGCAGTTCTTGGACATTGTAACCATTTTCTATTAGAATAGTGGTGTTAGTAAAATCACGATTGTTCATCTTGTCGTCACTAAAACTGCGATTACCGATGATTAAACCACTAATGGAACAATTGGAGTTACCGCAAATCTGTACATTTTTTCTGAACTTAATATAAGACCGACGGAAAACTAAAGACATTGTTATTAAAATAAAAAGCAAAATAACATAAGTAAATTAATTCACAATGAAATCATTTAGCAATATATTTGTAGTCGTTTTTCGCAATAATAACAAAAACAAAATGTCACTGCCTTTGTCAACTGTCAATGTCATTACAAATACAACAAAGAGCGCGTATGTAAATTACAAGTTTTAAAAATCATACTGTTGAATTAGAAAGAAAGACATACAGTTAAAAATTGTTTAAATGAGTTAGCTAACTTTTATTAAACGTATTATAATATGTACGTCATATCTTAATTTTTCTTCACAGTTTTATTAATGAAAACCTAAATTTTACTCATACGGAGTGCTTGAATTATGATTGTCAGTGTCAAATGTAATGTTATTTTAAAATGTCACTTGTCATTGAATTTCGTCCCGTGATCGAGTGATGATCATTGATCAATCATCTTTTGTATAATTTGTAACACGGTTTGTGGCCGTGATGATTTTATTTGTTAACGCTTTTCAATGTAACTTCCAATTTTATGTCAGCAAGAAGACATTTTCTTGATTTGATCCAGTTTGACTCTGTAGTCGATTCAAAACAATTAGCCGATACTGTAAATTCCAATAAGGAAAAACGTATATTTTGTATATAAGAAATACTAAAACAAAACAAAGCCTCCTTTTTGCAGCAGTCAAGTGTTGTGATAAATTGGGACCAAAAAGCCATATAGCAATCAAATGTAAGTATCAACACTCTTAATTTTTTTAGGAAAATAGATGTTTTCATAAGTTAAAAAATGTTTTTAAATAGTTCATAAAAACAGTGTAAATTTTTTAATGACTTCTATATTTGTGTATTCATTATCTAATTGAGCAACATTGTATTTAATTAACTCATGAAATAGATTGTAGTTTTTTGTTGTTTACTATTTAACCACAAAACATTTAATACTATGATAAAAAAAATCAAGGTTAAAGTATTTTTCTGTTTGCAATAGCTTAAGATAAAAACATATATTTTGAACAGATTACCTATCTTTTTTCCATGCAGTGCAATAATCTAATATTTATCAAGATAAGATAAAAGAAAAATAAGATTTGGCCTGAATATTTATAAATGTATAGACATTACAAAAGACTAGTAAGGTACATTTAATAATAACAATTACAAGATATATAAATAAAATTGTAGAATGAGAGAGAGGATGTCAATTTAATTAAGCTAAAAAGAGAGAATGGGATGATTTCGTATTCTAGAACATTCCATATAATAGTGATAATCAAATTGTTGTTGCATATTTAAATGCCAATAGCTTAATGATTTGGAGTATGGGCTATTGACTGATTGTGGGTTCAAATCCCAATATTCAACTATTGTAAAACATATTTAAAACACAAACAAAAGCTTTTTAATCTTATTATGGTTGATATAAATATAGTGAATTACCAAAAATCTACTCATAAATTATATTGTTAAAATTACATATATCATATGTTTTACAGATGACTTTAAAATTAAATTGGGGCATTGCCGGTGTTGGCATGATCAGCCATGATTTTTTAACTGCCATGTCGAATCTGTCATGCGATCAACACAGGGTTGTTGCTATCGCTGGCAAAGATCTGAGCCGTGCACACAGACTGGCAATGCTACATAATATCAACACAGCATACGAAGGCTACGATTCGCTCGCATATGACAGTTCTATTGGTAATTATCATTAATAACTCCAACAATTGTTCCATTTGTAAACAGACCGCTTCATTAGCTTTGCAGATGTTCTCTTTATTGTTTCATTAAAATCTATACTGCTGTTGCTTGCTTTTATTAATGCTATTTTAAAGTTTGTTTATTAAATTTTTGATAAACATTTTATTGTATGGAAATTTGAGCTATGTTCTGCTGCACATAGTCTGACCTAACAATTTATCATTTGGCTAATAATAAAACTTTATTATATATATTATATATTATGTAAAGAAATTGGATATTAAGAGTAATTTATTTAAGGTTAGGTATGAAATTAGATGATTTGTTACAGCACCGTCCAAAAATTATCATATTTTCTTTCATAATACTCGATTACATTATGAAATTCTTAATGAAAGTTTCATACATAAGCTAAATGTATTATTTACCCTTTAAATATATGATTATCATCTTAAAGGCTTGTGAAATGTTACGGAGCTATAAATAATTGAAGAGAGAAGGTCATGATAATAAATATGCTCATATATCAAGTGAAATTGATTGCAGTGCTCTTTATCTTTGATGACCTTTACCAACTTTCTTACAATTCCAGTTAATAATAATTATTAAATCGCCTTTAAACATATGTCCCAGTATAACAATTTATTTTAGTACCTAGTTCATATCTTTTTTATTCAAATAGGGTATACAGAGTTAGCTTTATTTATTTTTAAAAAATAATGCCCCATTTACATTATGCAAGTTTCTTGCCCATTGCATACAATAAAATTGAAGTAATAATTATCTTGTGTAGTCTAAACAACTTGTTAGACAACACAACAATTATTGCTTCAATTGTATTATATGTAATGGGCAAGAAACTCGCATCACGTGAATAAGCCTTAGTGATTTCAATGTAACTTTATTCTGTTTTTGTGTAAATTCTAAGTGATTGCTATTATGCATGTTGTTAAAAACGTAGCACTATTCATTCATGTTCATGGTCTATTTTATAAATTGTAGTGCACATTCAAACACATAAGTAAAAATGTTACAAAGTAAAACAATCGCAAGTAAATTTTACAAATACTAAACTTTATTTACAGACATCGTTTTCGTCAGTGTGATGAATTTACAGCATTATGACATAGCTAAGTTAATGTTAGAGAATGGTAAACATGTGCTCTGCGAAAAGCCAATGGGCATGACGTACAAACAGACAAAGTCATTGGTTGACCTGGCAAGAGAAAAGAAATTATTTCTTCTCGAAGGGATGTGGTCGAGGTTCTTTCCTGCTTACGATGCTTTGGATAAACACATTGCCACCGGCGGGCTTGGGGATGTCTATCATGTAAACGTACAATTCGGGGTCGAAATTAACGACATTGAGAGAAATTTGTAAGATATTTTCATACATCGCTTCTATTCACATATTTACATATTCAGTTATTATTAGAGCTGTAAAAATGTTAGCGTTTTCCTGTTTACAAAGAGTAATGTTTTCTGATACTAACTTATATATCCTTGTGAGTTTGTACAAAACTATAATTGAAATGTAAAACAGTTCTCGTATGATCTTTTGTGTAAATAAAATCTATTTTTACTTTTGCGATCGCATTGCACAGACTCAGCTCTTTTAATAACATCACTCTGCTTGATTATTCACGTATTGGCGAACTTCATCTTTAAACGGCGGAATATTCCAGAATGAAAGACTTGGGCGGCGGCGCGGTGATGGATTTAGGTTTATACATGTTGCAACTGGTGCAGTTTGTATACAAAGAGCCACCCACCGACATTATGTGCACGGGCCATTTGAGCAAGGCCGGCGTCGACGAGTCGCTCTCCTGCGCCCTTAAGTACAAGGGCGGCAGGACGGCGACGATATCGGCGCATACCCGCGCCACCATGACCAATAAAGCCGAGATCACGGGGACTAAGGGTACTATTGCGGTTAGTACCCTAGTATACTGTTGCTTGTCAGACCAACTGCTCTCCTGGTACTTCGATATGTTAGACCCGTTTTGATAACTTTTATAAATGGAAACTCAAAACAAATTGTTGGTATCGAATAGGGTCTATATATTGTGTGCTTTTTTTCGATGCTACGTAAAGTATATAAGCATGTAATTGTAGATTATTTCAATAGATTCTTATATTTTCTTCTTATTCCTTTCTTGGATTAGTCTTCTGGTGCTTTTGCGTAACTACTAACAGCAATTTGGTGCATGTTAGTTTTATCATTATATACAGTTCCGGGTAATAAATACATTTTCATTTTCAATTTAAGAAAGAAAATAAAATATATACTACTCCTTTTATATACATAAATTACTCCTTTATTTTTATTACATGAATGATATACGTTACAACTCATAACTATCAATTAAACTTCACATATATAATGAAGTATCTATTTCGTACTGTACAAATACGTATTCTATTGTTTCTGTTTAAACAACAGTAAAACTAAACAGCTATGAAAAATGTAACGCGCCAACTTTGAAAAACCTAAAAAGGAGTAGGATCTACGGATTTCGAAAATCTGAGTAATTAGCAACAAAAAAAGTAGTATCGAGCGACCGTCAATCGTTAATGTTTAACGCAGAAATTAATACATGTTTATAGATTATCTTGTATTCCAGCTTGATTACTTCTGGTGTCCGACGACGCTGCAGATATCGGCCGCAAACAACACGGAATGGACGCTTCCCAAGGGAAAGTACAGCTATCACTTTCACAACAGTGCCGGCCTCGCATACCAGATACAGGAGTGCTGGGATTGCTTGGCTAAAGGTAAGTTGCCCCTTTATACCTAGCCTAGATCATGGGCTAGTGACGCCCATCTTTGTTACCTTAATCATTTTCTAAATAGCCTTTCTTAGACAGAATTTCCTATTCCAGTCTAAATGCATGGTGTAATGTTTAGTTGGCTTTTTTTAAGTCAATGTCCTTTCTCTAAGTCCAGTTTGAATTCGGGATTTCCCAATTTTTATCTTATTGTACAGATAACATGTACCTTTATCTTTAATATCTATAATCTATGCTAATATTATAAAGAGGAAATCTTTGCATTTTTGTATGTATTTGATTCACGCAAAAACTACTGGGCCGATTTTATAATATAAAGAGGAAAGATTTGTATTTTTATGTATATTGAAATAACTCAAAAACTACTGGGCCCATTTCAATCGAAAATTCCTTCACCAATAAAAAGCTACAGAGTAACATAGGTTATTTTCGGTTTTCGGCTGCCGACGTGTGACGGCAGTACAGGTAGGGCGGCCGCAACAGGCTATATTATTTCATCATCTTCATTCATCGTTTAATTTCATGCGGACGAAGTCGCGAGCAACAGCTAGCTAGTCTTTAATAAGATTACTATCAAACCGAAAACTGTTTTAAATGAATTGACAAATATAGAGATTTATAATTTCAGGTTTACTGGAAAGTCCTAAAATGTCATTGGACGAGAGCATATTATTTTCAAAATTAACGGACACGATGCGGGCACAATTAGGAGTACTAGATGTAGGTCTGTAACTAACGGTGAATCTCCATTGTAACACCTGTATTTAAATATTGCCATCCCTCTTACTCCCCATAGGAAAAAGAGATAGCGATATATCTAATAAGGGTCACGATATTTGAAATTCACAATAACACAAATTACGCCAGTACTAGTTATAATCCACGCAGTAGCTTAGAGGCTTCTACCAACGACACGCAACAAAGCTAACGAGTTTATATGTATAATGTACATACAAGTATTTACCTCAACTAACTGTGATTTATATAGTGTTGTGACATAGTTAAGTATATGTTATTCGATATTTACACACAGTATTTATTCTATTCACATTTTCTGTTTAATAAACACTTACAAATCAATTGTTGTTTGATTACGCATTTTACGATAAGTGTATTTAATAGAATTTCACATATAATAAACTTAATGTACACTAAACTCGATGGTGAAGTCTGAAATAAGATGTCGATTGAAAATAGATTATCTCAAAATAACACAAAGTTACAGGTTTAAAACTTTTTTTTATTTTATCAATGAAAACAAATGCAATAAAAATTATATATCAAGAGTAAATTTATTATATATATTTCCCATAAATACAACAAAGTAACAATAATTGTCCAAAATAGACTAGCCAAATACAGTGCTTATAAGTTCAACCCAGAATTTCCAGTTCCGAAATTAAAACGATTATACAAGGACCCTAACAGTACAACTGACTTAGGAAAAAAGGTAAAAGGCATAAATCATTGCCAGTGTGTAAAATTGCAATGCAGCGGATTCCATTATTTACCGTCGTAATAACAAAATAAAACGCAGTTTTTATTAATAAGAGCTCGCCAAACAACGCGAGTATAAATTATTAATCATTACTGGCAACACATTCTTTTCACGCGGTTCTTTCGTAGATTATAAAATGGTCAAAGACTAAGTGACCTGTCTACCGCAACTAATTCCGGAAGCTTGGGGTCGCGGGCTGAGGAATTACCATTAACTATTGGGAGTCGATTTACTTCTTGAAGTCTTCGAGTACTTTCTGTATGATGCTGGCGCCCTCGCGGATCTGTTGCTCCGTGATGAGCAGCGGCGGCGCGAGGCGGATGGTCTGTCCGTGCGTCGGCTTCGTGATCAGGCCTGCGTCGCGCAGCCGCTTGCACACCTCGTACGCTGGGATACCTGTCACAACATAATCGTCAGTTTTTGACATCCCTTTCATTCTCTATGAGGATAACACACCATATACGCTACATATAGAGTCCATTGTAACATAAAACTATGCGATAGTATGCAAAGAAAATATAATATCTACAGCATATGCTTTGTAGACAGTGCTGGCGTGAAAAAGGCGATCTGCGAATTGCTCTCACATTGCACACTTAACCATTTCCCCCTCATGGGGAAAAAAAACTGGAGTAGCAATCTCACTAGCAGATCTAAAACTGGCACTGCTTGTAAATCAAGGACCTTACAAAACAAAGAAAATACGTTTGTTAGTACTTACTGTCATCAATGACGATAGCGAACATGAGCCCGCGGCCGCGCACCACGTTCACCTTCGACTTGGGGATCTTTTCCAGCTCGGCGCGGAACACGGACTCCAGCCGCGCCGCGTTCTCTATTAATTTCTCTTCTAATAAAACCTGCAAATGTCAAGAGTCGGAAGTTGAAGAGAAGTCCTCCATTTTGCTATTTTTAAACTCTATACAATAATATCTTGCATTAACCACATTTTAATAATAATAATAAAATTTTTATTTATTTCGGATAACAAAGACCCATAGAGTGTTAGTGTTAATGGTATTCGTATAAAATTCTGATTGTGAAATGCTCACCTTAATGGCTTCCGTAGCAACAGCGCACGCGAGGGGATTACCACCGTAAGTGGACCCGTGCGTTCCAGGTTTGATTACCTAAAAAGCATTAGACATCTATTAGTTTTTACTGCCAAGGAAAATACTACCTTATAAACTATTTAATTAAAAAAAAATTGCAGTCGCATGGAATTATTACTCGTTATTAAATGGAATAGTAACTAACATCCATAACGTTGTTGTTGGCGAGCACGGCGGAGACTGGCAGCACGCCGCCGCTCAGCGCCTTGCCCAGGATCAGGATGTCTGGCTTCACGCCCTCGTGTTCCACAGCTAATAACTTGCCAGTACGACCTGGGAATTTAAAACACATATTTTTTATTTAAAAAAAACAATTGACTGCACCCTATGACACTCAGAAGAAGAATGCAATTTTATGGCACCTCCTTCGTCAAAATCGGTATAGGTTTTAGCCCGAAACAACGGATTTTACATACATATGTAAAAGTACTCTACCTAATCCTGTTTGCACCTCGTCAGCGATCCACAGCACGTTGTACTTGGTGCAGAGCGCCCGCACCTTCTGCAGGTATCCATCGTCCGGGATCACGACGCCCGCCTCGCCCTGGATCGGCTCCACCATGAACGCGGCCACATTAGGGTCTTTTAGAGCTTTCTGGAATTATTATATTTTTTTTTAAATCAAAATGACCGTTTTAAACGAATCTATGTAAAAACACAGCAAGAATGTGAGCATCAATGACTTCCATCTCTCAAATCTGGTAAAGAATTTGGTAAAAGATTTCGACAAAAATTACAAGTGTACTTTGTATCTTGTGCTTGATATAGATTTAAAATATATTTTATTTTGAAATACTTGTTTTACTGACCCTACTTGTGTTAGATTTCAAAATATATACCGTCACAATATAGCGAGTTCGTGCATATTCTAGAAATGTACTGTAATACTCCTAAGTAATATCAGCTTGTAGTATACGCACCTCTAAGGCGGATATATCATTGTAAGGTATGAGTTCAAAGCACGGCATGTACGGTCCGAAGCCGTCGGAGCACGTCGGGTCCGAGGACGAGGATACTGCCGCCAACGTGCGTCCCCAGAAGTTACCCTCTGCGAATATTATCTGAAATAAGCATAATACTGGTAAAAATGTAAGAGAAACGGATTTTAATTTGATTAAAAAAATATTTAATTAACATTAGTATAAAAATCCAAATTACCTTAGCTTGATTTTCTGGTATCTTCTTAACATCATATCCCCATTTGCGAGCGATCTTGCAGGCACTCTCGCCGCCCTCCACACCCGTGTTCATAGGCAGCAGGCGATCGTACCCCAGTAGATCCGTCATGAACTTCTCATACTTACCCAGCTGGTCTGAATAGAATGCTCTGGAAGTTTTAAAACAGAATATTACCGACAACACTTCGAGTCGTCAAATCTTCACTAAAGAAGCATCTTTTTCAGATTTTAACTAGAAACCATAAGCTAGAGATTGCTAAAATAACATAAAATATTCTGACAGACAGCAACTCGCGAATTTCCCCTTTGTAAAATTTACTATAACACCCCTTTGAATCTTTGAACATTTGCGATATCTGAAATAGAGAAAATGGCGGCCGTGGCAAAGTTGTAGAGGAAATCTAGATCTATCGTTTTAAGCCTATATTACCGAGCATATTGGCTTTACATTTTACAACTAAAACACGATCAGATATGACTTACATCTTATTTTGCGTTTTAGCGCTATATTTACATATATCGTAATTCGATTTACATGTTGCAAATTGTTTCAACAAAAACGTGGACAGTCACGACGATATAGAGACACACCCACTTAACACAATAACATTCAAAATAAGTATGACCTTCTAACTTTATATATCTTTATAAAGAACTTTTAAGGATTTTAAAAATATAACTATCGGCCTCACTAGCGCAATTAGAGTTCCATCTGCCTAGAAGAATAGAAGTATGTGATCTCTACAATAAGGTACCACGTTAGTAACTTTATGAATCTAAGTATAATACAATAGTTGAAACTATTTTTACGGCTGTTTTTAAATATCAAAAATCACATCAAATAATGCCATGAGGCGTAGTTTCAATGTATTTTACTAACCTGGAAACAAGGGTGAGTTTACTCGCTTGTTCATTCAATGCTTTGATAATCCTGGGATGACAGTGACCCTGGTTGACTGCGGAGTAGGCGCTCAGGAAGTCATAGTACCGCCGGCCTTCCACGTCCCATACGAATACACCTGGATTGGTAATATACATTTTTGATAATAATATGAGTTTAGGTGGATGGATGGATGTTTGTTAGAGTTCGTAGCCTTAATGGCCGAACGGATCTCGATGAATTGGCATAGATGTAGCGGATAATCTGGAAAAACAGAGGCTACTTACTTTTTTTTAAACCTACGCGGATGAAATCGCGGGCGAAAGGTAGTCTATAAATAAATGACATATACTTGAATTCAATTCTATGCAAAACAGTTCAATGTGATTTTATAATTTTACTCGTATAGTTTAGAGATAGAGCAAGTTTGCGTCAAAACATTATTATTAACGAAACATAGATTAACGTTATGAAGGTTAGAGAACTTAAACAAAAGTTTGTAGGATTGTTATTGCAAATAATCATTTTATCTTATTTCATAACATATGAATTCTATTTATAAATAGAGTTATCGTAAATGATGTAACAACACTGACGATAAAATAATTCAACCCTATATCTCAAAGGTCAGATAATCTGACTAATGACGCGGGCTTGAAATTCTTTTCCGAGCGATAATTGAACTTTTTAGGTCAGTGTCCGGCAAATGGAGCTATCTCTTAATAGAAGGAAAGATGCATAGGAAGGGGAAATATCCTTTTTATGTGCGTCTCCTCCTCCGTCGATTAAGGGTAGGCAACGTATCTGCAATTGCGGATGTCTAAGGGCAGCGGTCGCTTCGCCATTTCGATGAATTTAGGTGGCCGTTTGCTCGTTTGCCACCTTATTGTATAAAAAAAATGAAAAATCATAAGTGCGACCTATACCCATGGCTGGGCACCAAGGGTAGGGCAGCATGTTGATTAACAATCTATTTAGAATAACAAAATAATCTTTACTACTAGGCCCCTCTACCCTCTTGTCATCAGCTACCCTACCGTTTGATCAACTTTCCCTTGCCAATACTATCCTAACTAATTGATAATTCAAATTAAAACTTTACGTATACCATTTTAAATAGCTTTTTTTCATTTTAAACTAAATTGGATTCTT
The DNA here is from genome assembly GCA_003118335.3 of Papilio memnon. Taxonomy (NCBI): domain Eukaryota; kingdom Metazoa; phylum Arthropoda; class Insecta; order Lepidoptera; family Papilionidae; genus Papilio; species Papilio memnon. The sequence goes on from LD688948.1 coordinate 541,963, forward strand.
GTATAAATACCTCTCAATAAAGTCTTATCAAAGCGAACCGCATTATAGCGTAATAAAATCAGCAAAACAATATAAATAAAATCACTGACAAAGGTCAAATGTCAGTGCATTAAAGATGTAAATAATTGAACATTGTTTTATTTTCACATACAATCAAGATAAGTATAAACACCCACAAGGAGAATATTGTAAAATTCCGTTGAAATGGAATCAAAAACATTAACGTATGATGAAATATGTAATCCGAGACAGACGAAAGATACACATTGATAAGAAAAATTAATGCCGTTAAATTGAACCGGTACGATAACTCGACTGATGGCAATAATCAACAAACATTTCGTTTAACTACATTCGAACTAAGGTTGACTTAAATGTAATTAATAGGTCATGGGCGTCACCAGGGGAGGTAACTGGCTCCCATCCCCACCCTAGAAAATTGAAAAATAGTAAGTCTATATTAATTGTAGCCGCCCCATCCCCTAGACTTTAGTCTAGGTTTGCCTAGATCATCGATGTCATTTACTTCATTTTATTTTTTTTTCAATTTTAATAAGTACTTTGCCCAGGCAGCAGTCACACCAACAGCATCAATTAACTACTGAAGTCTGCTGCCTGGGCCTTGTGATAACTGTTGTGACTTTGTTTCATCATTTTTATCCGACAGATTTGTAAAATTCAATATGTGTAAAAAAAACCTAGATCATCGGTTGGCGACGCCAATCCTGGATCTGTAACTCACCTTCGCCACGAGTCAAGGCAACTTGTAGAGGCGCGTAATTACGACAGCCATACTTGTCTTCCAAAGCGAAGATATCCTCCGACGTAAGCTTTTGATGAGACATGACCTAAACACAAAAACATAACATTCGTACTAACACACGTCTACTGCATATTGATTTAATATTTACTAAAAAAATCTATAACAAAATTAAATAATTTTACAGAGAAAATGTTTTAACGTTCTTAAAGAAGACGAAAATGTCTGTTAGTTAGACCCAAAAATAAATATTTAGTTAGCAGCACATTTTGTCTTCAATAGTTCGTAAAACAGAACGCATTATACCAATGTGACCGTTAATTTAAAAAAAAACACTTAAATTAATTTTAATAAATTAGAGGGCAACTAAAAGGCGGAAATTTCAACTTTTATACGATACCCAGTAATTAGAAATTAAAACTTACTTGCGCCGTATTCAGAAAAATATATGAAATGCAATGAAATAAAATCGTACAGAATCTTATATAGCAACCTTCGCTGATAAGACAGATGCAAGTAAATATTATATTTAGGATTTATACACCCGTGCTTTATTATTTATTCTACGTTCCGCGAAGGCTCAAGCATACAAACATATTTCATAATCATCGTCCAAGAAGCACGCGTAGTTTATCAGAGTCAATGTTTATTTACATAGCATATTAACCGGTATACGGTTATCAAATTTAAAAAGTTACACAGTAAGCCTCTCTACATTACTATATATTCAATAATGTAGACTATATTCAATAATTATTAAAAAGAGAAATAAACACTCTAACCTTTAACTTATTTGTTTGATAATAAATCTATTTTCAAACTGTTTTGTGCGTGATCGCGTCTAAAATTACCCAGCGATGCCGTTGACCGTCTAGCACGAGACAATATAAATGACTGGCGACGGAAAAAAACACGCACCAAGCAAGCACCAACTCCCTGTATTTATAATTACGTCACGCAATCTCCGAGACCCTTATTGACATCATTCGATGCGGCTCTCAAATAACAAGATCGACCGGAATTTCCCCAACTGCCTAATAGAAAGATTTATATGACGCAATGTTAAAAAAAATTAACAATTCAAATCCCAGACATACATTTACAATTGTCTTAAAACAATATTTAACAACCGTCTGGTATTCCATGAATTCCGTGAAAATGATTACAAAAGTTACATATCAGACGTTAGATCTTTTAATTACCAGGAATCTTAGAATTATCAATTCTTAATTCATTTTCTGCATAAACATTTTAAATTATGTTGTAGTAACCATTTTTTCCAGCAGCGTCAAGAACAAAATAAGCGCGCTTGTAATGTTGAAAATTGAGAATAATATCCCTCATATCTAGAACTTCCTTCAACAACACCAGAACCCAGAACACACGCCCGTAACCTAAAGGGGTAGGCAGAAACCACAGAGATCCATTTGGGTTTAATATTTAATATTTTATCCTTTGTATCAAAAGAAACCTTATCATGTCTATTTATACTAATCTTTATAACTATTGGAAAATATTTGAAGTAGTATAATATAGTAGTAATAGTGTGACACACAAAATTTTCAACATTTGTGAGTACTATATGAATATATTAGTATGGTTTGTTTTGTGGCAGCTAAACTTAGGGAATTGATCAGGGTTAGAGAGAAAAAGTGCTATTTCCAGTTTTTACTTTAAGAAAACTAGTGGACAATTTTAATAACACAAAATAATAATAATTTGTACAGTATTTATTCATTATAACAAAATAACTACTTTTTAAATATTAAACTAAAATTCTAACATAAACATATTAATGTACACATGTTTTTAAATTCATTTTTTCCTATGTTCATTGTCAGGGTCTCCCCCATAGTATTCTGTATATGTAGGAAATGTTTGTGCACCCCTTTCAGGGGGTGATGGCAAGGAACCTCCATCTAATAACCTTTTAGCTTCTATTTTAGCTGCATTCTCTTGTTTCATCTTGGCTATAGCCAAATTATGTTCAATTTCTTCTTCTGTGGGGGGCTCTTGTCTGAAAATATATAATTTGTAACTTAACTTAATTATTCTTTTTTTATACATTTATTATCATGAAACCACCAAGGGTAATTACTAAATTAATAACAAGCTGGTGAAAAAGAGTGTTGGTGGCTCAGTGGTTTAAGCACTTGACTTGTAATATACAATATATACAAGACTTGTATATACAGGTCTTGGGTTCGAATCCCGCCACCATGTACCAATGTGATTTTCGATTTTTCGAATTTTCATATGTACATAATTTACCCGACGTTCTTACGGTGAAGGAAAACAAACTTTAGGGTAGGCTCCGAGCCCCTCGGTGGAGACGTATAGTGCGCTGGTGATGATGATGATGATGATGATGATGGTGATGGTGAAAATTCATTTATAATGATATTGCAACTGTTTTGAATATTTTTAGTTTTAAACTGAAATGGTTAAAAGAACAATAATATTACCGTCTCATTCTTAACCATGATTCCCATTCTGCTGGGATGGGGTTTTGAAAATCATTTCCCTTTGGTGGATCATACCAACGAGAAGGCTTTCTTTTACCCCTGCTGGGGTCTGCGGGTATTTCAAAATAAATATTTCCAGCATAATCTTTACCTGTAATGACATAACAAAGATTTTGTTTTGAGTAATTGTTTACAATATAAATTATTATTGATTGAATAGTCTACTTGCCCATATGATTCCCTCGTATTTGGCGTGGTTTCAAAGAATTTATGAAATTTTGGACGATTATTCGCCAAAGATGTCGATGCTGACCATTAGACATCTAAAACATAATCTTTAATTAGAAAAACTATACTGATAAAAGACGTTACATATTATGTTTATTGACAACTATTTTACATTTAATTTATCGACTTGGACGTAGATCCAGTCTCGCCTCGGCTTCCTACAAATGTAATAATTTCTTTGCAAATTAAACAAACTACTTAATTATTACAAATTCTTAACCCAAAAACAAAGACAATGTCAACTGTCAACATCAAATGAAAAATTATTTTGATTTTATAATGACATTGACACATAAAATACAGAGTCGCATGGAAGTAGAAGTGCAATGATCGCAATTATTCTTCGACTATCAATTGCCAGATTACCACATAGGTACATATAATACATACTAAAGTTGACACGACAATCGGTTTATTTCTTTAGAAAAATATAAAATAATTCAAAACAATTTCAAGTAAAAAATCGGTATTTTCCATTGTATTTGCCAAACGCTATTGACCATGAAGGAAGGAATGAATGACTAACTGTCTGAATGAGTAAAGATTTATTTATGACAGCTTGACAGCATCACTTTTCGCTTTTTACTGCATCTCGAGAATTGTTTCTATAGTTTATAGATTTTATACTAAAATAAAACTTTAAGTGCTATTTTTCAATTAGTGCATTAATTTCCTGTGTTGTACAGTAAATAATTAATACTTCACAATGGCGAAAATGGCATTTCAGCACCAAGCCGGAACGGCTATGGAATGTCTTAGTGTAAGTTGTAAGACCACTCCCAAATGTTTTGTTTTTACATGTTTTCAAAGTTTTAACCTTCTTTATAATAAATTTTACACGCAATTATATTTTCAGATACCAATAACGCTTCAAAAAGAAGCCGGTGTTGATGCAGAAGGCAGAGAAGTTATGAAATGTGGCTTCAAAATTGGCGGTGGAATTGATCAAGATTATCGCAAAAGCCCACAAGGATATACTGATAACGTAAGTATCAATAATTTAACATTCATATTACCTAAAAATTCTCTGTTACCTTTGTGATGAATGACACAAAATATTTTGTTATCTTATTTTCCTCACCAAATGACTAGACACAGGTTTTGTCTGTTTTGTATTGTGTACAATATAGGATTACTTTTGTTTAAACTGTATCTCCTATACCAGTTATTAGCTAAAGAGCTGGTAAACCTTTATGTTGAAACTAAGTGTAATACTTAATTTATAGTTTTTAATGTGTTTGCATCTCTTTGGAAAGATTGAGTAAGCAAGAGCCACACTTAAGGAGCCTCATTCTCTGGAGCCAAACTTTGCTGACTACTGCCCTATAATATTGTAATTAAATATTTCAGGGTATCTATGTGACTGAAGTTCATGAAGGCAGTCCTGCAGCTAAATCTGGCTTGCGGATGCATGACAAAATCCTGCAATGCAATGGATATGACTTCACCATGGTAACACACAAGAAGGCTGTCAGCTACATCAAGAAGCATCCAGTATTAAACCTTCTTGTTGCTAGAAAAGGTGTAACATCCACATAACTGTTATACAGTTTTTGTGACACAAGTATATTTTATTCATTTTTGATCAACTGTTTTGAATGAAAGTATTTAAAAATCAAATGATTTTATAATGTTATTTATTTTTAGAGTATTTTTAGCTTTAGGTTTATTAATTTATTAAGAAACTTGATTCATTTTGTTACAATTATTCTTAATACTTTGGGGTTATCATTTTCAATATATTAATTTCTAGTTCTAAAGTTATTAAAACATCATAATGAATTTTAATGCTCAATTTGTAACACTGGTATTATTACATTTTACATCACTCTTTTTAACCCCAATGGATAAAGAACTAAGAAGAGAAAAATGTTTTATATATGCCAATAAATGGATTTATGAGAATAGTTACCAGTGTTAATACTATTAATTGAGCATAGAAGGTTTTTTGATGACTTCCACTAACACTGACAGTGTCAGCTCATTGCTGTTACTTAACATGTGATGTCACAAGGCGATCGGGAAACCTTCTGTGCACAATACAAATAATTTTAATCATTACTCATGTCATGAACACAATGAGTTAGATATATTTGATATTGTTAATTAAGTCACATTGTGTAATTTGTTATTAGTTTATTATATTGTTCGGTAATATAAGGGTTCTTTCATGCAATGTTTTATAAGCTGTGTATTGCATCCAAAAGGTAAATTTTAATTCAAAACAAATCTCTTCATGACAATCTTGCATTTCCTCTATCTGTATTTAAATTAATCAATATATAAGCTTCACAATTATTAGTCTTGATTATATTTTCCACAATTTACATACAATGGCTTTGTACGTAAGTGAAAAAAAAAAAACCAGAGGTAGTGTATTTGTGCCAAATATATAAGAAATGTTCAATTTGTTCTAATGCTTGCTTTTTAATCTGATCAGTAGTACAAGAGAACAGTCAAATCAGTATGGAATATATAAGGCTGATTATATCACAAATGTTTTTATGTAATAGTTGTAAGCAGATTTTCTTTGACACTATAATTGTAAATTTAGTACAAAATTTCCCTGGCTTCTATATAATTATTTGATACATAATATATTGTATAAAAACTGTTCCTGAATGCTTGATACTCATATATCACACATTTGATAGCATTTTTGAAGTTCTAGCCAAAGAAAAGATTTTCATAGTCCATTAAATCATGCAAATTCACTGAAAAGTAAAAAAAAATATTTTTGTAACAATAATCACTATGTTTTGCTTTAAAGCTTATGCAATTTAAATCTGGTAATTACAAAAATCAATTAAATCGTAATTGGTAAATAATTAGTTTAATTGGACTTTTTACAAATAATGTCAATAACTACATAATATCTATAAAAATACTAGTATTGTTGAACATGTTTTAAAAGCATTTGGAATTGTATATTTTAATATCAATAAGTTGAAATGCATTTATTTTATAACAAAATTGAATATCTACAAAATGATTTTCCAATGAATTTACTCAGAAATAAAAAACATGTGTACATTATTAAAGTATTTTATTTTCATTCATCAAATTACTAGCTTTCTGCAGGATATTGGACATAGACTAAGACATAACTTTACAAATAATTTGCAGCAACAACAGCATTGATAAAAATAGGGCCTATTAATATAAAAAAAACTAGTATAATTTTTAGTTTAAAGTTCAATATTTATTTTCATTACTAAGACATGAGAACTAAATCAACAATTTTCTATCCAAAATGTTTTATTTCAAGCCTTAGCAGGAGGCCAGTCCCATTGGCCTTTAGGAGGCCTAGCAACAAGAGGTTCCCATGGCTTCCAGTTCAGCATTTTCCTTGCCAGGTTTAGCTCATTTTCAGCTTGTACTATAAGTTCTTCAGCTTGGCCACAGTTAATTTTACTTTCCAATTCATATGTATCCTTTGTCTGTAAATGAAATTGAGAGTAGTCAAATTGCTTCTAAGTCATATTTATTTATAACAAGATTTTCGTTGTGACATTTTCTGGGTGGATTAAAAAAAATAGCAATACATATAGCCTATGTTACTCAGTGATAATGTGGCTTTCTAATGGTAAGAGAATCTTCAAGATTGGTCTTGTACTGATAGCCCCAGTGAGGAAGAAATTGAGACGCAAAACATAAGCCTGTGAAAGATGCTATTTATTTACCTGCTGTAACACTGCTGCTCTCTCACGAACAATCTGTTCAGTATATTTCCTGTAAGCTGCATTTTCTGGCATCTTTTTCAAGGTTCGCAAAATTTTTCCATAAAGTGCGCCAAGAGTATGATGAGGATTGGGAGCAACTGCTAATCCCATAAGACCTGTGGTCTGGATAGAAATGTGTCATTAGACATTTTGAGTTTGAACATGTAAATTATCTATTTATACTGTGCTCTCTATTGCTCTTTATATTTGATCCGTTTAATGTTGCGCTAGTGTAGTGCCAGTATATTTTTTAATTTAATACATGATAGCAAAATAATAAACTGGGTACAAAATTAAACAAAACCAAAACATAGTTATATAACAACCTTATAAGAACATTTATACAAGACATTTATTATATAATTACCTTCTTTAAAACCCCCATAATTTTATGAATAACTTAGACGTTTAATTATCGATTTATAAATAAATATTTCCCTGTTCTTGCACTAAAACAGTAACCTCAATGAAATATTAAGACAAATCAAAAGTGTCAATGTCAACTCAATATGTCAAAAATTTAAATCTTATATTTTTCACATCTGGAAAAGGTGGTTTTAGCGCTTGCTTGTACTTTCACCTAGTTTGATAGAAAAAATAATAAATAATAGCTTTATAGGCAAAAATGACTGATTTGTATGGAATAGAGAATTTGATTTTGTCTTAATAAATAAAATGATACACTCCATTAAATTAATCAGTTTTTTTTTAACCATAGTTGTTAATCTTTAAAAGTTTCGTAGAATCTGTTGAGGTCAATTGAGGATCTGTCTTGTCTTGTCGCTGAACGGATCACTGGATCGCGGATCGCTGGATCGCTGTCTTCTTTTCCTCAATAACGATTCTCTACTATCACTATCACCACAAGTTTGTCAAGATCCATTCAAGATCAAAACGCACATTGGCGACAATAAGATTCTAGATATGAAATATTGTAGGTATAGAAATCTCTTCCAAGACAGCTGATGAATATAAAATGAATTTGCGAGTTACCCTTTGAGTACAACACTTTGCTAAGGTAATTACGTGTATTGATAAATATGATTATTAAAATCACGTCTCTCATCTGTTTGCCATATTTTTGCGACACGATATCGTTTTGTTAAATCTTCGTTCGTCTTATCTGTAATAACAAACGGAAATATTCATAATACACTATTTCAAAAGAAAGAATATGAATTGTTTATAAGTTTTTCACTGAAATTCCTCAAACCTCGAGCGTCATGGTCTTCATATAAGAGTCGAAAACTTAAAAGGTGTCACAAATCCTTCTGTAGGTATCGATGTATTATTTAATCAATAAGTATATAAGTGATTATGGGAATACAGTGTGGCACTGAATGTCAAATTATTGGCTTATAATAGACAAACATATTGCTGCAAATATACTACTACTATAATTAATCTTATCCTAGTGTTCACTAAAACTATTTGAATCCAAGAACCCAAAGAATATTTGACCTATTATTATTATTTTTAAGAAAGTAAGATTAAACTTTTACTAACTAGTATGTGATTTATCATCTTTGTTTTGTAGTAAACTAGAAGGAAACACAATGTACTCATGTTTTAAAGTTAAAACCTTCACTAATATCTACAAATATATAATTTCAGATCCACAACAATGGAGACATTAGCTCCTACTACACAAGATGACAGTTCAGGGGCGAATCCAAGCAGTGTCAAGAGTGATGACAGCAGCCCTCGGCATGAGAGTGGCCGGGGGTCCCCTCCCCCTAACTGTGCCATATGCTTAGGAACATGTCGCAATAATTCATTCACTGATTCCTGTTTACACCAGTTCTGTTTTAAATGTTTATTAACATGGAGCAAAGTAAGTTGGTCCATTTATTTTAGGATTCATCAAATTTATTAGGACTAGTTAATATTGTGAAATAAAAATAGTACAAAGATACTATATGTGTAGGTAATAACATGTTTTTAAAGCCTGGAACAAAATTACCAGTTTAAACTGAAGAGAACAACTGTTTGTCAGTTTTAAGTCAGCTTATATAGCAAGCTTAATGTTGTTTTATCAGTTATTGTTTAGACCAGTAATTATCTCATATACCAAGGTTAACTGAAATATATATTGTTTATGTAATTTTCAACCAGTCTATAGTGCATAATCAGATGTAACTCAACTATGAAATCTCTTTTTAAGATTTGTTATATTTAAATTAATTCTGAACATTACAGGTAAAGCCAGAGTGTCCTTTGTGCAAACAGACCTTTCGTTCTATAATACATAATGTGAGATCCAATCATCAATATGAAGAATACATGGTTGAACAGAGACAGACGGAGGAGGCTGCAGAAAGGAGAGATATAAGCGCAATGACAACAACACGCAGGTTTAGATACAGGTAAGCTTAGTTATGAATGTGGAAAGGTACACCAGTAGCAGTAGACCTTGAAAAAGATGGATGAATTGTGTGTAAGGTGACATGTTCAAGAAGGGAGTGATGACAGAGATGATGGATTATAGGGTTATTAGGATTAGGAAAACCCGTTGTGCCCACCCTATGGGAGTAGGATAAGGTAGGGGAGATAATGAAGCTATCTTACTAATATTATACACGCAAAAGTTTAGATGGATGAATGTTTGTTAAATTTTGGAGCCTAAACAGCTGAACCGATTTCAATAAAATTTGGTATAGATGTAGAGAATAGTCTGGAAGAACACATAGGCTACTCACTTTTGTTTTTTTTAATCACACGCGGACGGAGTCGCGAGCGAAAGCCAGTGTCACATAATATACAAACATTTAAATATATAATGTCAATTTAAGATGTGAATATTGAAGGAAATGTTAGTATAGCTTTAGATATATAAAAGCCCTTGCCATATTGAGAAACTATACAGAAAGTGATAGGGTTGGCAATGTTACACAATTTTGCAACTATTAAATACTATTACTAATAAATAATAAAGTTATGTATATTGAAAAACCCTTTTATAAAATGAAAATCTGTTGTGGCAACCCTACCTTAAGTGGGAAGAGGAGAGATTGGGTAATACCATTGTAATTTAATAAATATTTCAGAGTTGAAGAAATGTGACATTACATTTTGTCAAACCGCTACTTTGATTCTGCATGATATGTCACGTTTTGCTTCAGTGCCGGTGGCTCAGAGATTAAGCAATTTGAGTCCTAATCAGCAGGTCCTGGTTTCGAATATAATATACCAATTTAAAATACTAATTTTTCCGACCTTTTTACCTCGAAGGAAAACAACTTGATGCAACCTGCACACATAGGTGAAGAAATTCAAAGATATGTGTGAAGTCAACCCACACTTAGTGTGTTTGACTAAGTCCTAGTCACCCCTAACTAAGGGTAGTTGCCGAGCCTGAGTGGGGATGTATTGTAAGGTGATAATATGTCTGTAAAGCACGACGCTGACGCTGCCGCGGCGCGAGTCGCTGGCCATCCAGCAGCTGCTGATGCACTACCCCATGATGGCGGATGTGCTGCCCGCGCCGCTCCCCGCATCGCGCGCCCCGCGCCGCCGCTCGCCCGCCGCCTTCCGCCGCACCGTCTACAGACACAACCTATGGGCACGCCCGCTTCCCGACTTCACGGGACGCTTCAGGGACTGTTCGCCGTTGTTTTATAGGTAATACCTACATTTGTGACACCGCCTCTCTTCTTTTCTTCATACATTGAAAACTTATTAGAGTTGATGAATCAGTATATCTTATTCTTTATAAATGATATGTATAAGAAAATTCAGGGTTAATTCATTTTTTTGTGTTTAAGGTATAATGACTCACAAGTGCATCGGCTAGTGCCATGGCTCACTCGAGAACTCCACTATTTATTAAATGAGAACGTTGGACACATATCGTACGTGATAACCAGGATCCTGGAGATCCTGCCGCAGTACCACATTAACTCTCCAGAGTTCAGAGAGGCGATGCTGCGCTACTTCGGCGACAGGACGGACCACTTCCTGCACGAGCTGTACTGCTTCGCCTCCACGCCCTACGACATGACCGGCTACGACCACAACGTGCAGTACACCACCGACAACAGGATATCCACCATGGTCAACGAGGTCATCTCCAGCTCCGAGTCAGATGCGAGCACTGACTCCGATATCGTCATGGTGTCCAGCTCGGAGCCAGCGGAGCCGCCCCCGGGGCCTTCCCGCGTGCCCGCGCCCGCCTACCCACAAAACTACATTTCAGGCCCTACCAACAACAACAACGTCATTCCCATTGAAACGTTATCGCATACTGATACGGACGACGATTCATCGGAAGTTATGGTCGTGGGATACATAAAACCGCCTCAGGACAGGACGCCCGAAGTGGTCGATTTACTCGGATCGGATAGCGACGTGATCGTTCAGGAAAACTTGCCGGAAACGTCGCAGAGCCACGCTCAGGAAAGTAGGCCCTCCGGATCACTAGTTAAATTAAGTTTAAAGAGACACAAGGCTCCAGTGTCGGACTCCGACAGCGAGGGTGAGGCCGCTGTCCCTCCGCCCACCAAGCGCAAGCGGCGACATCGCTCCAACGACACCGCGACCACCTCCGACACCTGCCGCACCACGCCCTCCTCCTCCCCCGCCCCCGCCCCGCCCGCAACCTCCCCGCCCTCATCCCGCTGGCCCCCTGCCTCCGACACCACGTACTCGAGCAGCAGCGAGCCTAGCGCCTGGTCCAGCGGAGAGACTTACCCAATGAAAAGAAAAAGACTGCACAAGAAGAAGCCCAAGAAAAAATGTAAAGAGGCTCCCGTAGAAAAGAGTAAGAAGAAGCCTAAGAAGCGGTCGAAGCGACAACAAAAAGAAAAGAGTGTCACGAACACGACAGCCGACAATGAGAAGAGCAAGAAACGAAAATCAGATTCCGGGAAAGGAGTGAAATCGTCTAAGAAGGCAGCGGCGAATGCGGCGAGTGCGGCAGGTGGTGCGGGGGCGGGGGCGAGCTCGCCGCTAGTCGACTTGCCCAGCACCAGCGCCGCCCCCGCCCCAGAACCAGAACCAGCCCCGGCCCCGGCCCCGGCCCCCGTGTCCGCACGCAAGCCGCAGGACAAGGACAGGAAGGCAGACACTCGTCGACCGGAGCGAGAGAATAGAAGACTGAAAAGTGTAGTGAAAGTCGTAAACGGCCACAAGAATTCGAGTGATTCAAACTCAAATGGCAGCCCGCGCGGCGCCAGTGATACTAGTGCGGTGGTTAATTCTGTAGTAGCAAATACTAGCTCGTGTCCATCTTCCATGAAGCCGGAGTTGGGCCGGCGGAGTGTGATCACGCACAGGTATGCGCTGCAGCCGGCCACCAAACACGATACTGACGGAACCTCGGATTCGGAAGACGATCTGCCCTTAAACTTGACTGTGAAAAGAAACTCTTGTTCTTGAGTATTCAATTCTAATATACACTTAGAATATGCTAACATTTGTACAGGTTTCCTAAAATTAGAAGTGTGCCGGATTACAAATACACTGACACATAAATATAGACACGCCGAATTTATTTTACAAAATTATTAGCTTTAACCATAATTTAAGATTAATTTATTCATCTGGCACACTTCAATAAGCATATGTTGCATGAACCGCCATCTGAGTTTGTATTTCATATTAATATTGTAAATATATTTTTAACCTATTATCTACTTAATTATTCCGTTTTAATTATTTGCTTGATTGTACGATCAAAACATACCATGAATTGTAGTTGACTATAATTTTGTATATTTAAAAGAAGCAAAAAAATATATATTATTAATACCACAAATATATTGTGAAAATTCCTTATATTACGATTACTCAAAAGTGACAACTTTTGCATACTTATAAATTCTTTAACATAATTAAAAATTCACCTCTTGAACATCTAGAACTTATAATACTTAACATTGCTTATTGTTTTGTTAAATTACGGGTAAAACAGACAATTTACTATTAATGGAACGGGTCTGTAAGAAATGGTCGAGCATTGTGATTTTCGTTGTCAAAACAACTGGTTTGTAAACATACCGAGGGCCCCGAGGACGTGTAGATCTCTGATATCATATGATAACGTCGTAGGGACTTTGTGAAATAAATGTACAATAAAATTTTGTAATTGTTTTATTTCAATACTACTACCTATATTTTAGGACTCAACAAAGTAAGACGTATGTAAAGAGAGTTGATGTGGAGTACTCTTTTGTCATAAATTAGGTAAATACCCGTTTTCCCTTACATCGTCATAGCAATTGCATGAAGTCACGCTTGACACATTCCCTAAAACTTAACCTTGAAATAAGTTACATTTTCCTCATAACCTTGACATTGACCACGGACATAACCAAAACAAAGACCTAGCTTGCGTTATCTTACATATAAAAGTATCTTTGTAAACTCCCAGTGTATTCTAATAGCGTGTACATAATTAAAGTAATCGATTCGGATGTCTGGAGTACTGAACGAGAATCTATATTTTTAATTTATATTGACGCCACTCCATTCGTTCGCGCATGACGGGTGAGTCGTTAAATTCGCGATTGCGCAAAAATGGTGTCCTGTGGTATAAAATGCGTATGTAATATAGCCACAGACTGGAGAGTATATATTACGAGCTCCATTTTATACCTCTGTTAGAGAAGAGGATTTGAACGCAGTGGCGGTCCTTTAGATACTTTCAGTCTAAGAATATAAACTAATACAGCAATTTAATGCTTTCTTGTTTGATTTTTATTATTAAATAATTTCACATCGCATAATACATCTACACTAATATAATAAAGTGTAAACACACACTTATTTGTGGCGTAAGATCTTAGCAATTACAGCATATTTTGAATAATTATTTTTTAATAAAAAGCCTTACACTTACGTCACGCTTTAGGCTATATATTTTCACGCCATTAAACTTAGGGGGTAAATATTTTGGATAAAACCCTAATGTGAGAAAGAGACCATAAGTTGCTGCCAACATAAAGGAAGCAAGATTGCCATGGTTTGTCATCATGTCATTTTGACATTTGCAATTGATAATTTGACAAATGTTGGTAAACAATGAAATAAAGTTTTAATAATTTCACGCGGATGAAGCCGCAAGGGAACAGCTAGTTTATAATATTACTAAAGTCGAAAAGATGCGTTAGCGCAATAACTATTTTAAGTTCTGAGCGCCATCTAATGGATACTACAGAAGACAAACATTCTTTTTTTTTAAAATTAAATGACGGAGCAGCAGAAGAAATAAAACTCTCATTCAAGATATACTTTTTATTTCATTTTAAACTTAAATTCTAACTATACAATAAACATGACAACTAGTTGTGTATTAAAAAAATAAAGTCTATACGTTTGACGGTAACAGTTTTATGGCAAAAATTTTGTCCACACGAAAAAATGAAGTTTCACTTCTAATCTTCAAACAAGCATAAAATAATAAATATCAAAATAGCATAATCAAGTAGTAATTTTTTTATAACAATAAATAACACACAAAACCAAATAGAAGAAAATATTGATTTTTATTTCTTTACAAATAAAAAGCTCTTGTTTAATAAATTTAAAAAATAAAGCAATGATTTCTGAGCATACCACTCAAAACCAATTTTTTTACTTTTTTTTTGTTAATTCATATAAATACGAAATCGATAGGAGAGATCATCACTCGTATTAAAAAAAACTGTTTAAAAAAAATTGCAGAAGGAAATTCTGAGGTCAAAGTTACTTATTTAATTCAAATTATTCACTGTACTAAACAATTGTTTGTATAAAAGATATAAATTTAATTATAGGCATTTGACCCTGTTTTAAAACTTTTGTTAAATATCAGTTATTCTATAAAGTCTGAATATTAGCTCCCTTACATTCATAGTAACAACACAATAGAATAAAATACGCAAAATAAGTTTTTTTTTTATATTATATGGTAATCACTTTAACATGAGATAGCGACAGTGTGTGAAAGGGACGTTTATTATGCTAATTTTAAACAAATAGTTAATTAAAACCCAAATCTTGATGGCGCCATTATTAATTCATGATGTGCGATTTAAAACCTATTTTTTTTCGAATATTTTAATGTTAGATCTTAAAATGGCTTAATACAAAAGTTTCGTAGCTGTTTCTAAACTTAAAAAAATGTATTTTAAATTTTGCTTGTTTGGAAGTCTAAGAATTATTATGTTAAGTATTCGTGCGATTGCATCGTAAATTAATTACTAAGTTTATAGCGAAAACGTTAAAACGTATTATAGCTAAGTTAACACAAAAAGCCATAACATATGAATAAGATTATTTAAAACCATATTTATAATTAAAAATTGGACAGCAAGCTTATCAAAATTATATTAAAAAATAAATAAATAAGTGATAGTCAATGTGATTTTTTTATCCATTTTAGAAAACAGTTTTATTGATAATGTTAGGAAATATAAAAAAAAGAACAATTTTAGTCAAAGGCGAAAGAAAATTAGAAATAGACTTGTTAATTTTTTTAAAGTATTGCAAATTTCTTACAAAGTTTTAAGAAAATATTCATAATTTCATAGAACATTATAATATATAAGGCATTTTAATTATTATCTTACCATTTGTGTATAAATCATTGCAACATTAAAGTTGGTTTCCACTGCCGGAACAATTTCATAACATATTGCTATCTCTTTCATTCCATTTGAAGAAAGAGATGCGTGCATTTGTCCAGACATAAGCAGTTAAACTGACAGATAAAATAAAATACTGTTACAACCTCTTTAAATTGACATTATCGCAAATTCGTTAAAATAATCGCTACGTGATATTTTTTATTATTTTGTCAATATAAGATGCTACAAAAACATTTAATATTTGATAAAATCTATTGAACGTTATACTAAACTTTTATACGGAAAAAAAAGGTAGCGAATTATGAAGGATTGACTTCGACAACCGTGCTCATGTGCTGCGGGTGAGGTTTGAACTCCACCACCTCCTTCCATACCAGCTCTGAAAAACAACTTTTATTTATACTAATAGTTAATTATACATTTAAATACTTGTAGAAAAAAATACAGCCATCAATAATAAACTCTTTGAATAAGGACATAATAAATACAAGGATGTTGATAATACATGGTCAAATTATATTTATCCCTAATCTGAAATTGCCAGTAGGCAATAAAACTATTGTCTTTTGGTTAATAATTAAACGAATTGCCGATTTCAATATAATAAATGAGAAAATTTGGATGGATGTTTGAACGTATCTCCAAAACAGCTTAACGGATTTCGCTGAAAGGCACAGATGTAGAACGAACTGGAAGAACACAGACTATCTACTATTATTTTTTTTTAATTCCGCGAAAAAGTCGCGGTCGAAAGTTAGTTGGTGTCATAGATTAAAAAACATAATCTTTGATAGTAGATTGTAACCTTTCCACTTGTCAACGGGGAGTTCCATGTCCTCGAAGCTTTGGTCGTAGGGCGCGGAGACAGGCTCGTCCGTGGGGTCCGCGTACTGCGCCAGGTACTCGTGCGCCAACGCCTGCTCCGCTGTTATACGTCTGCGGTAACCAAAGACATTCAAAAATATAAGGAGGGATAGGGAACACTTAAAACATTTTTTTGCATAGCCATCACTAACACTATCTGTTGATACAGGGACACAAGGTGACTTACTAAACTTTATAACTGATATAGTACCGTTCAGAGAAAGCACCAGTAAAAAAAATGTATATGTCGTCTATGTGATATTAAAAGCGATAACACTACCGTAATGTACTATGTTGACAAGACAACAATTAAAATCGACAGATAATTACGACATTTCGTTACTATTTTCATTTTAACGTCTTTATGTCAGAATGAGGCGGTCTTTTCTTCCTTTCAGCGGCACCGGTCGTCTAAATATCCTCTCATTATAACATTCGACGAAAAATATAACTAGAATAATACTGATCACCTAATGACTAACAAACGTACTTATCAGCGTCGAGTTCCAGCATCAGTTCCAGCAAGTTTATAGCGAGCGGGTTTGCGCCGCGGAAAACATCGCGGAAGTCGCGTCGCTTCAGCGTTGGCAATGACTGGATATAGTTCCTAGCCTATAAATATAACATTAATTTTAATTTAACTATTGCAAATAGTAGCGAAAACGAAACAAATTTTTATTCTTAATTTAAAAATGGCTTTTAGTTTGACGTCACAATGAAGAGGAAATTCACTAGCAATAGACAATAAATAAACCAAACACAATAAATAACATTTAATAGTGAATCAACAGCAAAAACCATGATATGAGTACTACACTGAGGTCAACAAAAATATGTCGAAGTGATTCAATTTGATTGTGGGTGTGGTTTTAATACCTATCTTAACATAACTAACAACCTAGGTCACCTTGAAATGTCTATTGTCAACAGTAATGCATAATCTAATAATATACTAATTCCGCTAGATAACATTCCCAAGTTATAACCACACTAAAATAATGTGACAATTATAAGTGTTCTCATAAAATATAGATGTATGATTTTAACCAAAATAGTATTGTCATTAATCATAGACAATTGTGTTTAATTTTTAAAACCATTTGAACATGTTTATACTAGAACATTCCACTTATTGGTTTTAATGTTAATTATTAATTCTTGTTATAAAATAAGTTATTATTTTCAAAATATGTGAGTAATCTTAAGATTTAGTGAAAGATAGCATTATGATAAACTCTGATTTGTAACATGATACGTTAAAATATTATTTTTAAGCAAGAAATGGAGAATAATTTTGATTTAACAGCATATTAATTGACACTATATTATATGAAAGTTATTATAAAAATAAATAGAAATTAAGATATAAAAAATGCAACTTAGGTACATATTCAAATATGTATAAGAACCTAATGTTGTGTCTATAACTTGATCACTTTATATATGTTACTATCCATCTCATAGTTACTTACCTCTTCACTTATAATTTTGTCTATAGTTTCCTTGTCAGGTTTGCCGCAAAGAAATAATATCCTTGTGAGATGATCAATATCTGAACGCGTATATGTTAAGGTTACACAAGCACCAAACTTACACAAGCGAATTGACGTTACAAATATTAAAGCATGTTACAGTTGCACACTAACTTGATACAAACCATATTAAGAGTCAATGTTACATTAAAGCATTAATTTAAAGCTGTTCCAGTAAAATGCAAGTGTAGACGTAGAACATGAGAAGAGACAGTTTCATTTTGAAAAGTTCCTATTTTTATAGTACTTACAGATTCTGAGGATATTTTCGTCATAAATTCTTGTCCCGGTGTCCCCAGTATCTCCATGATTAAGTTTAACTGATGAATATCTGTCTCATTCATTAAGGTTTACGAGCAAAAATATAAAAAACACTAAATACCAAAAATAAATACTTAGCATTAGCAACCATATTAAATAAATATTTATTATACATTAAAGTGTCTTTTAATAAAATATAGTATATATTTTCAAAGGATACGGTCTGATCCGGGGAACAAAGTCCTGCCAGTCAGGAGTTCAGCCATGATACAGCCGACCGACCAGATATCAACTGTCTGATTGTAATGCATCCAATTGAGCATTATTTCTGGAGCCCTGTACCATCTACATCAAAACATGCGTTTTTAATATTAATATTGCTTTTTCTTAACCCCAATATTACTCATTTTTGAGACAATGATATTTACTTTTGCTTTGTAGAATAAAGTATTATGTTTTAAGAAATTTTTAGAGGTATTGCATGATATAAAAATATTCTTTTAGGTCTACTGTACTATGCATGTGCAAACTAACTTCTGAAAGATCATTAGACAATGAATATGTGAAAAAGTAAATATGTGTTTGTTTTTACATACCTTGTAGCTACATAACCCGTCATTTCTGTTTCAGTTGGCCTCGCTAGACCAAAGTCTAAGATCTTTAACTCGCAATCTTCATTTACAGCTATATTAGAAGGTTTTAAATCCTTAAAATAAATCAATTTATAATTTAATTTACTTTTCATCTACCCTACCTTATCCTACCCCAGTAGGGTCGGCGCGCCGGGTTTTCCTCATCCAAATAACTCTATCATCCATCATCTCTGTCGCCACTCCCTTCTTGATCATGCCACTTTTCACACAATCCATCCATCTCTTTCTAGGTCTACCAGTGTACCCCTCCACACTTTCATATCTGATAAATATATTTTACAAAGATGTAAGACATATACAGCTTAAATGTGCATATTTCTAACAAAAGTAATTTTAAAATTAAAGTAGGTTAAAGTAAACTGTGACAAGTATAAAAGTAATGAATCATGTAATTACAGTCTTTAAGGTTAAATGCATTGATATTTAATGAATTGCATAAAAAATGCTGAATTTGTTAACTCACTTACCCTATGTATAATTCCTGCAGAGTGTATATATTTCAATCCACGTAGAATCTGATATACAAGGAATTGCACATGATCATCCGATAGTTTTTGTGTGCGCACAATATTGTTCAAATCTGCACCCATTAAATGTGTTACAAGATATACTTGTTGAAATTCCTCTAAATTCTTTTCAGGACTAAAAACATCCAGCAGACCTATAACAAACGAATATTCAATAATATTGCTTCACTATTCTTATATTTTGTTTCTATTTTCACATTACATGTGAAGCCAATACTGAAAAATGTGGAACAAAGTGGTTGATAAAGCGAAGACATAATTTAATATCAATTTATACCTCAACTTTATTATTACAAATAAACAATTTTATGTTAAACATCAGATATTAGTAATAACTAATTTTAATGTAAATTTCAATAAATTTAAATCTGTTATACTAATATTATCAATGTAAAAGTTTAGATGCATGGATGATGAATATTTTTAGAAGGTATTTTCGGAATAGTTCAATAAATCCCAATCAAACTTTTTTTTTATTTCATGCAGAAGGAGTCACAAGCAAGAGATAATATATTTATAAAACTTTATGTAGTTTTCAATTAATAATACCATATTTACTCTAATCTTGTTACTTGTTAATACTTACCTATAACATTTTCATGATTCATATGCTTCAACAATCGAAGTTCCCGATATGATCTTTTGGCATGCACTGCAGACTGAAATGGTCTTGCCAACTTTTTAATGGCCACTTTCATATTATGAAGTGTATCTATAGCGGAACTGTACACAAAATATATCTCAATTAATTATCAAGTGATGTAAATCCTAACACAACTCGCAAATGTTATCTTCATGGATCACATGCAATACTTAATATAGCTAGTAATCAAGTTTATTCAACATTGCTATTAATAATTAAAAAATATATGTGAAACGTAGATACCAATCTTTCAGATTGCATGATAAGTTTTAGATAATTTTAGACCAGTGTTCGAACCAGTTCCACCCACACAACACAAGCCACTTTATTGTTTGAAAATCTGTATTTTTGATTTCGCGAATCTTGGAATATTACAAGTAAATCAGAATAAAATCATTAATGGAATCACAGTTGCCAAATTATGACTTAAAATAAACACATACCATACTTGACCATAAGCACCAGACCCTACAGGTGTAAGCATCTGATATCGCTCGGGCACAATCCATTCTGTTTTATTGATTTCTACCGTATGGAATCGTGGCATCTTGTTTTATAAGTTCTAAATTAGATTTCACTTTTTAAACGCTTTATAGGATAATGTGTAAACAAATCTATAATTATTCAATATGAAAAATTGAAATAAATCGCTGTCAAAAGCTGTCACGCATTGCTCGTTAGTGAGGTGCATCAGTGCAGAATAGAAGATATTTTGGTATCGATTAAAGGTATGAATTCGGTTTGTTTTTATTTCGTTTTTGGGCATTATTTCGTAATTTCCTCTAATTGCATTTGTTTATTAATTATACAAACAAATGGAAAGACCATTATATCACGCTTCGTGAAATAGTACTTAATATTTTTGTATACTCTATAAAATGTTTACTGAAAAGTCATTCCGACCGATAGTGACAGTCAAGTTCTTTGATGTCAGTTCTTCTGTCATTGGAAAAAGCAAATTTTGGAAACAACAAACACCTGAAATCTAATATCACAAAGTAGATTCATTAAAACCGCTAAAATGGCACAGACGGCGGGGGTAAAGCCTATGACTATAGTTGGTCGTGTGGCGTCTGAACGAGAAAGATGTCTTGGTATGACTGAAGCAGAAAGAGCTTGGCGTAAGCAATGGTTAAAAGACCAGATTTTAGCTTCTAACGAACCAGTTCATGTCGAAGAATACTGGAGGGAACGCATTAATCCTATTCGTCGTTTCTACCGCAAACCTCTGGATGTTATATACAATGCCCTAGCCCCTACTTTGGTAAGATTACATAACTCCAATAACCTGAACAGTGCAGTGGAAATAAAGATAATTTAAAAGAGTAACTTATGTTATTTCAGGGAGCTCAGCGTGCTGCCGATTACAGATACATTACAGGGAAACTTGGAATCATGGCTTTCGGAGCATTAGCAATCCATTATTATTTCAAGTATAATACAAATGTAAGTATAACCTCTCTAACATTGCACAAAATCTTATCACCTTAATATTAAATTTGTTAATTAATGCCACTTTTAGATAGCATTGATGTATTTGTTCCACTTTATATTGTGATCAAATAAGAATTTGTCCTGTTTCATTTAAGAAATACTAGCTGGTTATCCCTAATCTATTTTTTATTTACTACTTTTAGGACTGGACAAGGAAAGGCGGTTGGAGAGTATTAAAAACAAAGCCAATGGTTCTGCCTGGACAACCCGGTTTCCCATACAAATCTGATCGTCATGTCCCAGCTGATTATGCAAGCAGGGGATTCAAATCATCTCCCATATAAATTTCATTGCTAC
>LD688948.1:586808-602397 GCA_003118335.3 Papilio memnon
TTATCGTCATAAATCACAAGTTATTAAGCTAAAATTAAAGTTGCACATTAAATTTCAAAATAAATAACCTTTTGATCCGAACTCCTCGTCTTCTTCGTTCCATCCCATCATCTCACCGTCTAATATGAAACTTTTTACATTAGGCGCGAAACAATTTTTAAGTAACGGCGTCAACATTCCTGAATCATAGTTTTTACCAAAATTATGTCTCTCAAAACCCCTTCTTGTAAAATACTTGTATACATGATTTTCCATGTGAATCTAGAAATATGTTTGAAATCTTATCAATAAGTGATTTAAATAGCTATTATAGATAATACACTACTTGAAAATAGCGACTTGAAGTATGTTCATATAAATTGTGGTTCACTGGTTATAAAGGAAACACTGTAAGTTTTTTTTTTTAACCTTACCTGAAATCGTTCTCCGTCATATTTTTCTTCAGTTATATAAGTGTCTGTGAGTGACAGAGCATGTATTTTAGTTATAGGCAGAGGGCTCAAAAGCATTGGACTTATTGAATGGAAAATTTCCACACCCATCTGTGACGGCCGCGTATTACCTTTCTCGATGCTTTCGCAAACCTACAAAAATAAGCATTATTTCTAAACAGGAATGTATAATTCTTGAAGGCAACAAAATTATTATTGTAAAGAATTGAAACATAACGGTGGAGATTTCAAAACATTCAAACCTAACCTTTTTCAAATCATTGCAGTTATCGTAAATATACTCGGCTTCTGAATCATACGCTGCGAATATACGCGACTGGCCCATGTTCAGTTTCATGTCCTTTAAAATAATCCGCAGAAACCATTTCAATTGTTTTACATTTATTCTCTTTAACACTGAAGTTAAAATGCGTTCGAGTGTAGCTGAAAGAAATTTATACTCAGCAACACTATTTATCGTATTCGTTTATTTTTTTAATATACTAGCTGATGTTCGCGACTTCGTCCATGAGGAAATAAAAAATACTAAAATAAAAACATCCTCAGTGATAACTTAGCTCTTAAATGGTGAAAGATTTTTTGTAATCGGCCCAATAGTTTGTGAGTTTTTTCAATACATACAAAACTACAAACCTTTCTTCTTTATAATATTAGTATAATTTTTTTATTTTCATGTCTAGAGCATTTTCTATCAAGTATAGTTGTTACTCACGTGGCTTCCCATTTTCCACATTCGCGATCTTATCAAGAATTTCGTTAATATTTCCTACAGTTAATATTGATTTCTCCGACACCGTATATCTTAATTCTTCACATACAACTGTAGCAAAATCCTTTTGATTCCTATTATTCGCTCGATAATTCAATAACTTTTGAGAAGCCGATGACTTTTCATCCCAGGCTAGCGCTTGTACCAATTTGCTGCCAAGTCTCTTCTCTCTCAAGTTGTAACTTCGCTCTTTTTCTAATCCAGGCAGCAGCAATCTTAATATAGGGTAGAAACTTGGATCCTATAACACATATATTACTTCCGTACTTATATCGGTTAATTGAGCACTAAGCAACCACTTAATGACTCAGTGCAAAGCTACAAATAAAAAAATATTAATTCATTGGTACCTTTGGTTCAGTGATTTGAGCCAGTTTTAACCTAAAGTCATCAACATAATTTATCACAATTGTATCTTTCTCGTATTTCTTCTTGGCTTTAGCTATACTGTCTAGCATGGTGCACACATCTTCAAATAATACGTCCTCTGCCGGTACTTTCATTACATTCGACGACATATTTCTTAATTAATTCGAGTAACAATCCTAAAACAAAAGAATAACTATTTAGCACTGTTGACACATTACACTAATTATTATCGATAGATCTACGAAGCATATTTTATTTTTACTAACTACCATTAGCAAAAAATATTTATGTAGACTTACATAATAAGCTATTGCATGTTTTCATGATATTCATAAAAAAGTCGTAATAAATGTGCACTAGATAATAAAATTTTAAATAATTGTAATGAGTAAAATAAAAAAAAAACAATAATAGCGCATCGTCTTGTTAGCGCTTGAATAGTTCTGGTTCGAATCCAGTTAGTTTTTTGGTAGTTCCATGCAGAAAATATTTTCGTATTTCACCACCTTCATAAGCTTTTAAAAGTGAATAATTTTAAATGGAATAGTAATTTTTTCGTAATACATGGCTAGTGTTACTAACATTAAAGGTTCTATGCTGTTTAGATAAACAAATAAACATAAATTTAAACATGTTTTATTTTATATCACAAGATATTTAAACATATACTTCCGGGCGATTTCAGGTGAATGATCTTTGTACAATACGTAAAGATTGTATGCTGTTTCTCTAGTTAAATCTATAACGCCGTGTTGTTCGCACTTAGCGATTGGTGCACATGATAATGCTTTCTCATAATACTCTACAGCTAAATTATTCAAACTTAACATGTGGTAAACTCTACCCATATTGTAGTATGCTTCTTGATCACATTTTCTTAACTGCTTATAAGTTGATAGGTAAGATAGACCTTGCAATATCAAATTATGATGCTTATCCACAGTCCTTTGTGCTGCCATTATCATTATTGTTACACTAATAAGAAATGCAGACAAAGGTTCTCTGCACTGATCATGGTACTCTAAGAAATATTTTAATGCAACTAAATATCTTCCGGATGTCAAAAAATTATTACCCAAAAACAAATTTTTTACTATATGTGGATCTTTCTGGAACAGTCTTGATAAAAATTTAACATGTGCTGTATCATCCACTGAACTTATAACAAGGTTTAAAAGATTCCATGAGGTAGGACCGGGATATTTGTGTGTAAAGTCTCGTATAAATCTGAAGGCTCCGTGATAGTCATTACTTAGTAAACAAGCTTGTAGACAGTAGAAATCAATGTCTGTTCGATGAGATGTCAAGGCTTTAGACATTAAAGCACCAAAACATAACCTTTGCATTGTAAAATATTGCTTATAATCATTAGCAATGCCTAACAATTCTACGAAGAAATTCCATTCATCTTCAGGTGGTAGTTTAAATGTTTCTTCCTCATCAAAATGTATGTCATCTTCATGATAAGGGTTCTCACCTCGCATCTTTCTAAACTCATGTATTAAATCTACACCACCTTTAGTTTTACAAGCAATTCCCAGCTCTTCCTGATGTCTATACCTAGGAAATGTTTTAGACAAAAGAGCTTCACCAACCTCCAAGTATTTTAAGGTTTTATTATACTTTTTGAGTCCTTGACAATGTTCTAAGAGTAACTTGGCACTGACTACATAATTATAGTCTTGTTGCAAAATATCTAATGCCTCATCAATGCAACCTTTTTGTTCTAAAATTGCATACAACTTACGGCGAGCAGTTGGATGTTGAGGTGCATGTTTTAATACTTTATAATAAGAATCTACAGCATCATCCAGCCTTCCCAAGTTGTAAAGACATT
This sequence comes from Papilio memnon, assembly GCA_003118335.3. Taxonomy (NCBI): domain Eukaryota; kingdom Metazoa; phylum Arthropoda; class Insecta; order Lepidoptera; family Papilionidae; genus Papilio; species Papilio memnon. Next base: position 590,236 of record LD688948.1, read on the forward strand.
CAGCATGCTTAAGCCAAACTGCTCCTAAATCAAAAGATGTATTCTTTATGAGAGGTTCCAAAAGTTTCATAGCTAGTTCATGATGCCCCACACTGGAAAATGCTTCCTCTATGTCCATGTATAAATCACCAGCTTTTTCCACATCATTGGTAAGGAAATCAGTCAAAAGAGTCTCAACTAAGGTAATAGCACCTAAGTGAATAAAACATACCAATAATTTACTTTTTAAATCAATGGGTAAATTACTTGGAATTGTACAGTTTAAGTAATTAGTGAGTTCCTCAATTTCGTCACTGGAATTTTTTATTGTCTGAATTTCTGCTTCTATTACAATACCAAGATTAGAAACGAAAACCTCAATGCATGCTTGATATTGTTTCTGAGTGATCAATAATTCTAGAAATATATTTATATCCTCTAAAGAAAAAAGCGATGAACATTTCTTATAAGCGGCATCTAGAACAGCCGTGGCTCGTTCTAATTCTCTATTATTATGGTAAATAGTAGCGGCCATTTTAGCATATTTCATGATGATTTCACCTTCCGTTGGAGGCAGACAAGTTACTATTTTATGATAACATTTAACTCTAGTCACATTTATATTGTTAAGAGGATATTTTATTTGCTCCAATGTAGTTAATAAGTCCAGTCTTTTCAAATGAATTTGAAAGTTAAAAGGTTCAGCTTTTACAGCCTGTGTGTAACAAAGCATTTCTTGCTTTACATCCTTTCTCTCTTTGGATATAGCTGCAAGTCTCAGCCATTCATTTGCATCGGAGGGACTTAAATGTGCTGCTAACAATGAAAACTGTAAAGATTTTTCAGCATCGTGTTCATAGATCTGCGCCAAAGTTTGATATGGTTCAGGGGCATTTGGTTTTTGCTTTATAATTTCATGGCACATTTTTTCAGCCGTCTCCTTATCCCCCCTCACAAATCTTAGATTAGCCTCTCCCATTAGTCCTAACAATACAGGAGTAAGGCGTGTCAATTTACGACGCCTTTGGCCAATCTTTTCTACTTGCGGCAACGAAGGTAGTGACTCATCGTCTGATATTTTATTAGAATCTTCGGCTTCCTCTTCATCATCGCCACCATACCATTCGCTTGAATATTCAGCAAATGACATTTCCCCACTTAGAAATTTATTGGTCAATTCTTTCTCAACATCCATTTTGTCCATGTTATCTTTGGAGCAACCAGGTAAACCAGAGTTAACACTATCCATTTTCCCTACTATAAGCGGCTTATGTAATATAATATTTTAAACTTACATTCGTCTTTACTGATCTGTTTTTCCTATATTAACAAGTTTTTAATGTTTATAACCTCCAAATCAAAATAAAAACACTGACACTGTTAGCTTAGCTAACACCTGACAGCTGACATTGACAATAGGTTCTTTTATAGTGCCACAAGGATATTGTGGCACCTTTTTGACATTGACAACATTGGCTACCAGCAAGGACATTTTTCCACATTTAAGGGAAATTCTTCCCTTTTGAATAAAAAATCGAAAATTGTAAAGGAAGCACTGGTACCTTACAATGTAACTAGGAAATGCTCTTGACTTCGTTTGTCGGTGATTGCATTGCCTTCTCTTTAGACAGTAAGGGGAGGAATATCCTTAACATAATAGAAATAGTCTTACTTAGTGCTTATGTAGAAAACAGGTAATAGAAATATTGATGATTATTTGTCGTTTACAATCAACGCACTGTACAAACTATGTGGTATGCCTCGTGGTTCGAACGAAACGATGCGGTACAAAATCATGAGACAGCCAGTTTCTTGTTATATTTCTGAGTACACAAAGTAATTTCCTATGACGTAAGTAAATAAGTATGTTAAAAACCAAAATCCTAGTTAATTTATGTCATGATGGAAATACTTCCAGTTGCACAAAACACGTTACAAGTAAGCGTTCTTAGTTTTAGTTTACAACTAATGAATAGGTACTAAAACAACTATCAGAAAAATATTTATAAGTCGATTACTATTTAACATTTTTTTTGAAATTACAAAACATTATACATGCATCTCCTTAGGAATAGGGAATTTCTTGAGTTAACTAATGGTATCACATTTTCGTTACAACAGACACAAGATGATTCATATTTTCAAATGTAATTACTGGAACCTCCTACTTCTTCTCCGAGATAAAAATATATCCCACTTCAAAAAAACCTCGCTAATACTATTTTTAAACACTCTCATCACTTTTTTTAATGGAATAACATTAAAAAACCACACAAAATGCTGAAAGTAATGACGTGAAGTGAACTGACAAACTATGTCACTAGTACCCTGACATTAAATGTCATTTTTATGTCATAAAATTGCCGGCTGCCAAAAGAAGCTTGTACCACTATAATTACTTTTAAGAAAAATGACGTTCTTTTCTCAGTGATTTTCAGATTTATGACCTAAGGACCAACATTTTACTATTCAATTTACATTAATGATGACTTTATTACTTTAGATAAACACTTGAAGACTAGTGCCTATTGTAATAAAACTGATGTTTTTTATTACTTTGGGCCACAAGCTACATTCTATATGAACATTTAAAAAATGCAAAATCAGGTGGCTGTTCGTTTCCGGATCCAGCCCTACCTGTAGTTACATTGTAACGTACAAGTAATTCCTTTACAATTTGCAACAAAAGGAAAGAATTTTCCTTTAATGTGGACATTACCATTATCTTGCTGGTAACCCTAAATGCTCAGAGGCGCCCTCCAATGTCAAAAAGGCGCCACAATATCCTTGTGGCACTATACTCTTTTTTTGACAGTAGCTTTTGTTTAAATTGGAGCAACAAATGTCAAACGCAGTTGCATTGACTTCACGTCGTAACTGATATGGCAAATTATGTGTACAATACAAATTCAAAACTAACTTTGTGTCTCGTTTAATTAGAGTTGGTGATACTTCAAATGTTATTGCTTAGTTATTTTTATTGATTTTGTCTATCATCGATTTGGTTTGGGTAAATATACCTGTATTAATTAGAACTTTTGTATTTGTGACTTAAATTGAATGAACAGAAAATTTATCCTTTGTATAAACTGCTAAAGTTGAGAACTTTGTTAAAATAAACTCTTGTGTTTTCTTCAAATTTTGTATGATGCGGTAATTATTTGCAAACGAGTTCATTTACCCTTGAAGAACAAGATTCCTACACTGTTTCCATAAAAGTCAATACTGCGGTTGTCGAGGTATTGTATTTTATTTCTAATGTCGTAAAATTTGAACTAAAGGTTACATATTTTTATAAGGTGGTAGATACAACATGTGTGAAGTGGCGCATTCGTCAAAAGATCTTATGACAGCAAAAAGGAACACAAATGATGATGGAGATGTATATGAGGCAGCTGAAGCAACTTTGTCAAATATGCCAGTAGAGGTGATTGTTAGATTTATTTTATATACTTATAGTTTAAACAAGGTTATTCAAGTTATTGGTAAGTCATGCAAATGACTTCTGTTCATTTCTTATTTACTTTCAGATTATTTTGAAAATTTGTTCATTTCTGGAAGCGGATGTTTTAAAGTACACATTGAGTAAAGTGTGTCGAAGATTTGAAGATATTTTAGCTGATGATCATCTTTGGAAGTATTGGGTGCATAGTAAAATAAAAGGTTTCTTTCCTGTTCTACCCAATTTAAAGATATGGGAGGAAACGCAGATAGATTGGGAAGGAGTGTGTGTTGAGATTGATGTTGAGAGAAAAAAGTGGAGCAATGTTAACAATACAATGAAACATATTGTTGTCAAAGATGTGCATTATGCATCTGTTGATACTGTCTTGTTGGCCAATGTGAGTATACTTTAAACTAATGAAATATGACCCTATTCTTTTTATAGCAATAAAACTATGTTAATTATCCTTAAGAAACAGTATATGTATTAGCTAACTTTTGTATTTACTTTCTAAAAGTAAAATGTTTATTCCCCTATGGACAATTTTCATTTTGAAGAAATAATTAAAATGCCTCATCACTTGCTGAAATAGGTATAACTAAGTCTATGTATGAAAATATGTTTAAATTGTTTAGTGTATTGAAAAAATAGGTTTGGTAGCCTGTCACGCTTTGGTGCTATACAACATGCGATTTTTATTTCACAGAAAGGAGAAATATGTTTGTCAGGTGGTAGGGATCGTGGTATGGCTTTTTGGAAAGTGAAAGATTTGAAAGTTAATAATATTGATGATGATACAATTATAATGAGAAACGCCAAGCCACGACACATAAAGCATGATGCGCATGCCGGCTGGGTGTGGGATCTTGCCGCTGATAATATTGACAATGCCTCTGTTGTGTACTCTGCCTCCTGGGATAACACAGTCAAAGCCTGGGACTTGACAGGAGGACTGAATTGTATTGAAACTTTCAGGTAAGTTAAATAAGGAAATATGGTCCTATAGGAAATTAAATATCCTAGATATTATACTCTTAATTGTTCCATTTGGTAAATATCATGGAAATTTAGGCTGAGCTAACATGGTCCTTCGAGCCAGATTTTGCAATGCAATTTTTTTTATAAAAGACTAGCATTTGCTCCCGATTTCATCTGGGCGAAACAAGAAAAATCTTAGTAAGTGACCTAACAGTTCTTATCTGCATCTGTGCCAAATATTGTGGCAATCGAAATCTTCTGTGGTCTACAGATTAATTAATAAAATAAGAATATTACATTTACAGTTGTGGGATGTCTGCATTGTCTTTGGTGACAGCTGACAACATAGTGATGGTTGGTCTATACTCAAAGAAAATACTTACTTTTGACATAAGATCAGGAACTCATCCTATAAATTCTTACAAACCTCACAAAGGCCCAGTGTTGGCGCTTAGTTCATATAAAAATATGATCGCGTCGGTGAGTGAAGACAAAACCTTAGCTGTCTGGGACAGAGTTGCTGGGAAATTGATGAAAAATGATATCAAAATACCAGCCGATCGAGCATACCCTGTTTGTATAAATTGGAATTCACCGGCTCTGTATATTGGTGACTCGAAAGGGTCATTACATTTATTCAATCCAGAGGATCATACATTTGTAAGGACACACGAGATTTGGGCTGAATCCTCAGTTATGGAGCCATCTAATAAAATAGCTGGTTGCTATCAAAGCCAAGGAAATATAATCGTTTGTTCGGACAGAGGCGAAATTAAATTTTTGTACAATTGTAATCCACCTCAAGAATACAGCAGTGTACAAACAAGCACTATAGATGTAACACAGGTAATTATTAAAATTTTTAACTTGCTTTTGGTTACTGGCTGTGCTCAGTAAAGAAAATTAATAAGTAGCCTTTGTTTTCTTCTAAATTATGTTTTACATCTGTGCCAAATTTAACCGAGATCCGTAAATCCGTTCTGGAAATACATAGTAATAAACATCCATCCAAAGTTTCGCACTTATAATATTAAAATTTAGTAATATGATACAAAGGCAAAATATACTTTGTAGAAGAATATTTAGATTATGGGTTGTAGTAGTCTAATACACCATAGTACGAAAATAAAGGATCATAGAATTTGGTCCATATTTAGTCAGTCTGTGGAACTGACTTTTATAACAAACCATATAAATATTACTTTAATATAAATTACGCTACAATTCTGGTACACAGTTGTAGTTTTATTTTGTAAAAATGTTTGCAATAATTTTTTCAGTTGCGATATCAGGAGGGTGTGCTGGTCATAGGCACGTGTGACTCCGCGCTCGAGTTCTGGATTTCAAACGAAAGATACAATTATGAATAATGGATTTAAATGTATTTAAAAACATTAATAACCATTTTAATTTTCCAAGTTATTGCTATTTTTTAAGACAATGCAATAACAAAGAGTGCTAATTAGACTAAAAGATTTTATACGTATTTAACAAAGAATAAATCTAATCACAAGTGTATATTAAATTATGAGTAAAATTTTTAACAAATATAAATTAAGTATTGTAATACAATTTGAAAGTATGCTGGATGCTTTTTTTGTTTAGAATGGGGTGTGTGATATTTCAAATCTCATACAATACATGTCGCTTTTTTAATTCTTACTTGAACCAAAAAATTTACAACCTATTTCTATAAGTAATAAAGTTTATTTCATTTTATACAAATCGAATGTCAAAATCTCCATACTATATAAAAAGGATATTTTTAACAAGTTGTAGCTTAGTTTTTGATAATCGTCGGCATTATTTAGCCCTTTTTTAATATTTTCAAGTTTAGTTAAAAAATTGTAAGATGTACCAAATTGTTGTGTAGGGTTGTAATCGTTAGTTAAGCTGCAATTTTGTATACTATAAAAGATCTTACTTTACACTACAAAAATTACTGTTTATATTAATATTACCTGATTTTAACAAATATAATTTTATTAATATTTACATTTATGTCTACCAACTTGTGTGTAACTGTGTCTATACATTTTACTTTTTTTTTTTACTTATTACTTGTAAATTGTACGTGATTCTATTTATATGCCAGTAGTTATTAGAATTACAGAACCTTCCAGAAACTTTAGATCAGTGGTGTCTTCTAATATACGAGCACATAAAAAATTGAGTACCTCCTCCTTTTGGGAAGTCGGTCAAAAAAAGAATCAACATATATAATGCACATCATTTTACAGATTTTATTAGTTTCAGTATTTTAGGTATATATTTTCCTTCCCTACGAAATGTTGCATCCAAGTCTTTTAATTTTTTTTCATCTATTTAAATTATTATGCAAGCTTTCTGGCAATGGTACAACATTCCGTAAAAAACATCTATGGTTGAATTCAATAGAAATGTGAAATTATAACAAATTTATCTTAACAATTATTAAAAACGGATATTTGTATTATCAATTTAAGTACTGGAATGCTCCAAATCCATAGACATTAAATGATTGTCAGCCAGTGAAATGTGTAAATATGTCTATTGAATTTGTTCATAGGTGTAGGGTAAAATTCCTTTGTAGTATAAGTTTTTTCAAATATCTTCCAAGCCGACAAGATATCTGACAACTACTTTAGAATTTGTTTAATCCAATTGTTGTTATGATTTCAAATAAAAGATGAATGGTTGAAAATTTAATTTAAATGAAATTAAATGTCGATTTCAAATAACACCTCGTGACAGGACTGAATTTACTGTGATACAGGTTTACAATCAGCTATCAAAATTAGTAATAAAGATAAATAATTTATGTTACGTTATTTATTATTGATCTACCAGTCTGGGATATTATGCTTAATACAAACATATTCATGTATCGTTTTTTGTACCTACTTATTTATTCGCCTCATTTTTGTTAACATAATTTAACATGTTTATGTTTAAATAAAAACTTCTTAAAATGCTTTTATGAATAGTGTTTGAATTTAGACAATGATTCATTTACCATGTCTAAACCTCTCACCTAATGATATAATCTCTTGAAAGTTAGCAGATCGTTGTTGTCTCCACTAAAGTAATTACCTATTTGTTTAATATTTTCTTAGACCATTCAACACTGTCGTTCTTATTAAGTAAATTAATCGATTCGACCATAGAGGCATAGCAGTATTTCATCTAGGTATTTCACCGTTTTAACTTCAAATAGTTTGCAGAGTATTTTAAAAGCTCTTAAAACGTCTAATCTTGTACTATTTTCTACTTTTAATGATGAAAGCAGAAAATTACTTACATACATTTTTAATCTACGTAATATTTTTATAATCTTTATGCATTCGTCAATCAAAACAACCATCTCATAATGCTGCAAGTACAAAAAATTAATTTCTTTTATATCTAAACTAGACATTAAACAAACAATATACCTACCTACTAAAAATTAATAATAAAATAGCTTTTATTTAGTAGAATAACACAAATACACTGTGCATATTTTAAACGTTAATTTTTTTTAGATTCTGTGCAACGTATTAAGGCTCGAAGGCTCGAAGGACTCTTTCCAAGGCTTTAAATTAAAACTATTACACATTAAAAAAATGTCTGCAATGTTGTCTAAATGTCAAATCTAGTGAAATTTCTTTTATTTTCGCCATGACCTGTAATTTGTGAGTTGTGGTTTCTAATGGATAGTGCTTAAATACCTTTCATTTTATCGTTATTAATAAATTTTCATCATGAACGGGTTAAGTTTCAGTGAACTCTGTTGCCTGTTTTGTTGTCCGCCATGCCCAGGGAAAATCGCGGCTAAGCTTGCATTCCTGCCTCCCGAACCCACGTATGCATTTACACCTGACGAAACTGGATCAAAATTTTCTTTAACACTCACCGAGCGAGCAGAGTGGCAATATTCAGAGCGTGAAAAAGAAAACATCGAAGGTTTCTACTCTAGAACTACAAGAGGCAACCGAATCGCTTGTCTCTTTGTTCGATGCAGCCCAAATGCTCGTTTTACAATATTGTTTTCGCATGGAAATGCGGTAGATCTCGGACAGATGAGTAGTTTTTATTTAGGCTTAGGTACTAGGATAAATTGTAATATATTCAGCTACGACTATTCTGGATACGGAGTGAGTGGTGGTAAGCCGTCAGAGAAAAATTTGTATGCGGATATTGATGCAGCTTGGCAAGCACTAAGGACACGGTACGGCATCAGCCCGGAGAACATAATTCTGTATGGACAGAGCATTGGTACTGTGCCTACAGTGGACCTAGCCGCGCGCTACGAGGTAGGCGCCGTGGTGCTGCACTCGCCGCTCATGTCTGGCATGCGGGTGGCTTTCCCCAACACTAAGAGGACTTGGTTCTTTGATGCTTTTCCTAGGTAAGTGTTTTATAGTAGTAGTATTTCATACATAGATTTAACATTAAAACTATCAATTTGCTTAAGAAGCCACTGTTTTATATGATCCTAGGAACTGGTTTTTAAAATACTAGATAAGAACCCTTTGCCAAAGTAAGAAGACAAGCTTGTTTATTATGAACACATAATCTATTGGTCTTATTATTTAAAACAAAGAAAAACACCACAGTTATTATTCCCATCTTAGGGTGCAGTTAAATGGTCATAGTTGGACTTTGGCCTCTCTCAATCATTGTCACTTAAATGTGGTCCCCTATTGAAAATCAATTATTTGATCCCTTTGTAAATGGTATCAATTTTATTTGTACAATATTGTACACTATTTAGAGCAGGTTGTCATTACTTATTACTTTTGATTAAAAAAAATCTATAACCAGTTTATATTTAATGGGAACAATACATGTTAACATTATGTTGAGTTCCTTATAAATTAAATATGGGACAGTCATTGCCATGCATTCACTAATTACTATCATACATCACAGGATGTGCATTCCTGTTTAACATATTCTTATCATCACTCATTGCTGTTTAACAAACCCAATACACATGCACTGTAAACATGAGTTTCAACCCCTATTTAACTATTTGTACAATTTCCTTTAAAGGTATCAAAGTGCTTCACATATTAATATAATGATAGTCTTGAAAACATATAAAAATAAATAATGGATATATTATACTAAGTGATAAAACAGATATTTTCTTCTACAATAACAAAGGTGTAAAGTCAATGACCATAGAAATTATGATACTAAATATACATAATATAGACTGATTGATTTAATTTGTATTCATGAATGCTTTTAATTTTTATCTTTGAATAATATTTTCATCTTTCACCAAAGAGACAACCAAGGTATTGACCTCATTATAAATTGTACATGTAAAGTTGAAGCCAAAATCAGAAATTAAGCTTTTCAACATTTTGTAATATATTAAAAACTGCATACAATATTGGTACAAAGTCATGGAGTTTTATTTTTGTTGTTTTATAAGTAGAATATTATCTACATCCTATTAGTTGTATCATTATTTTATTGTCCAAATTAGACAAAAAAATCTTTAGCTTTTGAAGGTAATACATGTTTAAAGAAGTTTTTATGCTAGTCATAAATAAATGAAATATTTAATGTATTCATTAGACAATGAATAGAAACAACTTTCTCTTCAACAATACATTGTTACATGCTTAGCTAATAGAATTTAAAATATTTTATTTGCTCAATTTTTTTATCATACATAAATATTTTGATGAGTCAAACACAAGTTGATATAAACATTTCCTGAATACCAATAATGGTTATGAGGAAATTATATTAACTAGTTCAGTATTGCATTATCTTTGTTTACATTTCCTCAATATAAACATTAAGAAACAATCACAATACACACATACAATAATTTATTTATTTAAAAACAATATTATAACATATATTTGTATTTATAACTAAATTTGATTTTTAGTAAAGTATCCTTAAAACTAACTAAAAGGATAAACTTTGAACTTTGAGTTAATATTGAAATCTTAAATATCAATACAGAAATTAAGTATAGCAAAGATAATCAAAATAGACTTTGAATGTCAAATACAAATTAATAATTAATTAACAAGCATAACACAGTCATAGGTAAGCATAAACAAAGTATATTACCTGATAATAGAATTCAGGTTAATACAAGATAAGGTTTGTGTATCAACAGCAGTTATCTTTTAATAGGGCTTATACAGGAGTTTTAAATCAATTAGTACAAAAAAATCAATAATAAATGAGTAATTTTATGGTAGGTAGACACATGTACATAAATATGTGATTGACTTAAAGTAACACACTTCAATAAACTTTAAAAAACACTGCATTCAAAATATTTTTGTGCCTATAGGAGTTAAAATCTTTATGGTTAAATGAAGTTATTTTTATAAATATAACAATTAAGGGACAGGAACAACAAACAATATAAAAGATACAGTAGATTTTTCTTTAACATAAATATTGTAGTAAAAGTAGAACATTCCAGAAGCCTTATAATAGATTTAATATGATAAAATAGTGTGGGTAGTATACAAATAAGTCAAATAACCTTGTAACATGAATGTCATGCAGTAAAACGGATTTATACAAAGAACTAGTCTAGACTTTCTTCTAAACTTGAGCCAATTATTTTTAATTATTACCAGTTGACCATACAATATATCTGAATATAACCATTTAAAATATTTGCTAAAAGTCTCTTTGTGCTATTGTGTTTAGGGTACATTATAAATTCTGCTTATCATTCATATTGATTAGTCATGTTTTCATGTTTCAGTATTGACAAAATTCCAAAGGTGACCTCTCCAGTTCTTGTGATACACGGAACCGAAGACGAGGTGATTGATTTCTCGCATGGACTGGCAATATACGAGCGCTGTCCTCGCGCCGTTGAACCTTTATGGGTTGAGGTGATTAAGTTTTTGATTGTACTAAATTATAAATGTTAGTGTTAGTTTTCTTATGCTGCCTTGTCTATAGGATAACGAATCATGGGAGAAAATGTCATAGGGTTATAATAAATAAATAAATTAATTAATGAGTTATAATCTTAAACCTACAGCAAGCTTTATTCCGAAAAATAAAATTCTAAATGAGCCAAGAGTTTATAATGTAATTGTTGTGTTCTAAAAATAATAAATAATTCTAGAAATTCGCGAATTTGTTAAAAGTAAATTTGATATTACAGGGAGCTGGTCACAATGACGTGGAGCTGTTCAACCAGTACTTGGAGAGGCTGAAACGGTTCGTGTCCGTGGAGCTGCTCAACTGACAAAGACTGCCGGCCGCTGGCCAAACCACTCAAGGTACTAATTACCTTATTATTTACATTATGTTGAATATTGATTTTTTAAAACCCAATTATTACTAACACGCATTTTACTAAGACTTCACATTTTATCTAACTAAACCAATCTTTAATAACTTTGCAATATGGCTTCATTAACTCTAGTTATTACGAAGATTTCAATGCCACTATGCAATATTATATTTCATTTTCAGGCGATGATCAAAATCCTGCATCGACATTGAGCTCCGGAACTTCTAGTTCGGCCACAGAGAGACTACTCTAGCAAGCGGGGGCCGGGCCCAGTCGGGCCGGCCCCAACAAATCCAGCGCCAACGGTCCCGCGAGCCCGCACGCCTCGCGCGACTGCGACACACGTGCAGCGCCCGCGGCCCCGCCCCCGGCCCCGGCCCCGCCCGCCGCGCGCAGCCCCCGCCTCGCGCACAACATCAGCATCAGCGTCACCGACACCGACTCGCCCGTCGGCGTGCGGCGTCGCATTCACCTGCGCTCCCTCAGCGACGTGACGCCC
>LD688948.1:620848-637435 GCA_003118335.3 Papilio memnon
TTCGATAAGTATATTTAGTGCAACGTGCGACAGAGACAACGCTCTACAATTTGTTGTCTCTTTCTATCACGTAATCCCTGGTACACACTTTGCCAGTACAGTTAGCCACTAGCGCAAGCTAGGCATAGATTGTATGGAATCACTGCCACCAGTTACTGTATACATTGCCAGCTGAATGCTAGTCCAGTTTAATTACTGTCCAACTGTACTGGCCTAGTGTGAACCATGCATAAAATTAAATACTTATTATATAGGAGGAGCTCCTGTATACAGATGCCGTGGACGAATCCTCATTCCGCGTCTTTTTACTCAGCGAGGAGCTCACATAATAAATAATGCTCAAAGCTAATTGTTATTTCTTATTGTTATCACTTCTTAAGTAATAATTAGTTGTCTACGATAAATATGTCCAACACGAAATATTCATGAAATGTTCCACAGTGTAGGTTCCTTCTAAATACACGAAAAAGGTTCTTTTGATGCGTTAATTTAAGATAACATAAAAAAAACAATAAAAGCAGTTTGTCTCACATCTTTGGGTGAGAGTGAATGAGACGACAATATGTTTTTGTGTTCGTTAATGTAATTACATGTTTTTAAAGGTTAATTACATTTGTATTATGTAAGTTTGTGACGCTAATGTAGGTAAAAAGTTAGCACAAATTTACTCAGTGCAAAAGTCTTGTGCATAAATAAATTTTATCAAACTGTTTGGTGCAATAATTTAGATTTTCTTGACGTTTTAGGAACTTTAGGTTTTCGGAAATTTTAAATAAAAAAAATTATTAGTTTTTCATATACTTAAGTCACACCAAATTGTCTTCCAAGGGCACACAAAATTTTTAATATTGTTTAGCAAAATTATTTTATTTTTATGTGTTTTGACTTATTTTGACATCATGTAAAGTGTTATAATAGTAATTTGGTATAGTTTTTGTGTACTAGAATTGTCGTTTTCGTGTTTTCCTATATATTTGTACTGCGTGTCCAATTTATAATGTTTGTGATAATAAAATGAGGGTCTCATTGACGGTACATTTTAACGTTAAAATCCTTTATCGTATTTTCTTAAATAATCTTATTTAGAATGACTTATTATGGATGTTAATGGTCTAAACTAAAATATTGGATAAACTGATCTCTAAAAATGCCTTCATGTTTTTCAAAACTTATTGGTATAAAGTAGTATATTTGTATGCTTGTGATACCGTCTTTATGTGTAATTATGTAGGTTTTTAATATAAGTAGTATTGAGTGTTAATATTTACTATACAAAATATTCAGCACAAATCTTTGTGTCCGAAAACAGCGGAGCTCTCCCGCTTTCCGAAGGAGTAAGCGAGATAGATGTACTCAAATAACGTGTAAGACAGAGAACGTCTTTATAGCGCTTCTTAAATGCCTAAATATTTTTGGCAAACACTATATTGAAGACTTTGACTAATATCGTTTTGAAACTGGTAAGTTTGTTAAATACTAAGTAGGTGTTGATTTTGTTGAAGAAAAGTGTGGAATTATTGAATTAATTTGTGTTTGCAATAGTTTAAGTGATTATATATCAATAATGAAACGTGTACTTAAGTACGCAACATTCTGATTATTAATTTAATTAATTCGTACTAGTTTGTATAACTCAAGCAATAGTATAGTGAATTTAACGTTTTGATTGCTTAGTTTTAGATACTTTTTCTGATGCTATCCTGTCCCGTTTACAGTTTGCTATTCAAACTTTAAAATAACGAAGTAATTTATCGTAATTATTAATTACGATGTTTAGATGTTTGATAAAGATCTAAAACAATACAGAATTTGATATCTACCACTGATTTCTGTAGTAATCGCTGGATATCTACCTGTTTGGAAATGACGGGTTTTATTTCATTGCGTCATAAATTAGTTGAAGTTGGTGAAATTCAGAGAAGCACAGAATACTACAGCTTATAGCCTATCCTGTGAAATCGAGGTTTTAGTGATCTCTACTTCAAATATTGCATTACAGTGTTGGTAACGGGAAAAGAGGTCAATATTCATTATATTTGATGCCGTTTGAAGTGTTATATTTCAGAAGTAAAGGGTGTTTCCCGTTAGGCCAATTGGTTAACGATCAATCGGCCCAACGGGAAACATTCGAAGTTATGTATCTGGATACAGGGCCAGGCACCGCCTGTAAAAGACTAACATTTTACGATTAGATTATAAGAATATTGTATATAAAATATATTTTTGGATATACAACTCTTATGATAAGATTAGCCTTATTTTTTAGACTGTTTTCCAAAATGGAATGTTTTGTTAAAATTATTATTGCATGTTGGCACTACTTATTTGCACCTCTCTCTCGGGTCCTTTAGATTTTTTTTACTGTTTGTCTTTATAATCTTTTCTTTTGGAAACATGTTTAGATATGTTGAAATTTGTAATCTCTATTTTTAATACTTTTATATCCGAATGGGTTTGAAATCATTCTAGCATTTGCGTTAATTTTCTGAACAACTATAAAAGTATTGTGTTTGTTTGCAAATAATCAGTGCTGACGTCATTTCAAAATTATATTAAAACATAAGTTTTATTTAAGTTGTTTTGTATACTAATGTTTTGTTTATATAATTTGGTGAGTAATGCCAGGTCCGCACAGTACACGCGCTAAGTCACTTAAAACTTTAATTAATCACATATCATATTTAGTTTTGTTATTGATTTGTATTGTACTTGGTTGCTTTCTGTTTCTGCAGATTTCGCTATTTAGAAATAAATGTTTTAGATGAAATTATGATTGTTTTATTGTATAATCCTCGGTATTAAGTAAAATGATCGATGTATTTATCTTAACGATATAAAGACTAGTTCATGCCTGCGACTGTCCGCGTGGAATTAATAAACTAGCCAGTGTTCTTCCAGACTATCGTCATCTATGCCAAAATTCATCGTGATACATGCATATAGCTGTTTAGACTACAAACTCTAACAAACATCCATCTAAACTTTCGCATTTATAATATTAAAAGTAAAATTGAGCCTCAACAACGCATGTTTTTTCCAGTTTCTTTTCAATTCAAATCCCAAGGATATTTCTGATAGTCCCTTCGGGTAAGAAATAAAACAAACCAAGTATTTATTTATTTTTTTAATATAAAAATTAAGACACTTAAAGTATACGTATAGTATACAAAAGTTCTCAGTACCTAATACTAAAAATACCTTTCATAATACAATTTCCTGCATTAATATGGAAATTGGAGAAAAGTCAACTCCAAGTATACAAAACACATAAATGGTATATGTGAATAATTTTAAGGAAGGACATCATAATTTGCGAAATGCTTTGCGCGAGAATTTCCGAGAAACACGAACATGATATTTTTGCAGCGCCCCCTATGGAGCGTAAAAACCCACACACTGCTATATTTATTGTGGAAAATTATAATATCGAATTCATCTCGTTATACGTATAAATGCCTCCTTTTTGTACACAAAAAATATGAAGCCTCAATTTACACAAGAATGTTTCAAGTTATCCTAAAACTAAGAGGTACTTATTTTAAATTTGGCCATTTGTTAAATCTAAAATTATACATGGATTTTAACAATATCGTATTTAATAAGATTAGATTTAAAATAATTTTATATTATTAAGATATTAGAAAACATCAATACCTTTTTAAATCTTTAAATATTTTTAATTGTAAGATATTTGAATGATTTAAATATCCAGAGAGCACAAATTTCCCTAAAATGTATTAAAGTTGAAAATTTATTAAAGTTGTTAGTTTTTATGAAAATGGAACGTGAACGTTCAATTGTTTTTAACCTTTACAAAAACCTCCATACAAAATGTATGGACCATACTGTTGTAATTCGATGTTTACCTACATAAAAGGTTCGTTGCAGGCATTAAAAATCCACTAAAATAATCCAATTGATTTTTTAAAAATAAATCTAACATAGAAAATAGACATTATTTTCAATTATTATTCGTAGTTCATCACAATAGGCAATATTTAGCCTATCACCAAAGTCATAAACATAGCCAGTCATAAAATTAAGTACAACAACATACAAATAGTACGGTGAATCTCTCCAGAACGGTTGTACAAAGACAATGTTACTATCCTTTACGTCCTCGTAGAAACAAAAACAGATAACAATATTGTTCTTATACAAGGGCCACGCCAGAAATTCACTGTTACGTTGCACGATTACGCAATTTTATCTGTGTAAAAACGACAGACAATCATACGATATGAGTGTGAGGATCGGGCGGAGTTAAAGGCAAGGAATGACTGGTGGTACGTATCGTTGCTAGGGAGAGTTTCTCTCTACACAAAGTTGTGCCCCAAACCAAAACGTAGATGACTATTAAACAAGCGGTGGACGCGGCCACCACGGTGCCAGCACGGCCGCCCTGCCGCCAATCTAATATTTCATATATGAAAGGGTAGCCATTACTGAAAAAGAAAAAACTGTTATTGAAAACAAATTAACAGCAAAACATGGAAAATTACTTTAACAGTGGAAATTCACTAAATATTACTTGTGTTAAAAGATATTGTTTCTCAGTTTTTTCAAAGGTAATGACGGGAATAACGGTATAGAAATATTTCTGCATTGATGTCGAGATCGCAACCTTTTTTGAAGATATCAGACTTCTCTGACGTGTACATACTCACCCATCGGTTCCCCCAGCTGCGTAGTAGACGCCGGAAAATGCAGCATACCACAGGCCGACACCCAGCGGCTGGTACACGTGGAGAAGCCGCGCGGGAGTGCGCGCCGCCAGCACCTCCACTAACGTGATACACGAATTGATGCCGTGCGTCGCTACGTCCAGCCAGATGTCGCCCTGTGAGCTACCGTCGTTGGTCTCATCTGCAAAACAAACATATTGAAACTTATGACGAACTAACTACTAACTTTTCTTCTTAACTTTCCTAATAAACCGTCACATAATTGGATTACATATTTAATTTAGTAAAGAACGGGTTTTTGCTACCTCGGACTGCCTCGGACAGTCGTAGCTTATTCCATTTCCCTACTGTGTAATGAAAAGTATGTTAAGTCTCACTAAGAACATATATAAAAAATGTTAATTTAACTTTTGTAAGAAAAGACATTTTGATCATATCGACTTAATTGACATTTGCAATGAACTTTACTCCGAAATCATAATTTAGGTCGTAGTTGACGATTACCACATCCAACAATACGAGTGGCGCTGGCATCGCGCGACTTGCAATATGACATACTCGACATTCGCACTTTGTACTTTTCCATTTTACATCAAAGAATTCTAATACATGTGCTTTATGATAGCCCGGCCCGCAAACACGAGGGAGCGCGTTTAATCTAGCGATGAATGAGGCTAGGGGCTTCGACATTGCCTATGGAAAAAGAAAACATAAGGGGACAAACACGGATAAAGTAGCTTCATGTTCCGACCCGCGATGCGCTCGGATCTATTGTTCACAATTTTCTCCATAAAAAAAATTTAATCACTAATTCTTGTTTACATAGCATGACACTCGTACCCCAAAAGGATAAGCATTTTTCGCATCGTTTTCGGTTGCGTTCTAAATTTATCATATCCAAATAACACATGATCTTTCTGATTTCTTAGAAAACCAGTTTATTAGTTACGGATTATGATTACTCATAAACAATTTTTTGTTATAACGTTAGACACATATAAAATTCAAATAAAAAATACTTCATTGTGCAAATATCATTGTTATCAGCCATAATAAAATTGATGGACGGACTTTGTTACACGGAAACGTAAGTAGTTAAGCTTGTAGTTGATAACGTATAAAGGATTATAACAGATATCGGGAATAATTCGGGACTTCATTTGAGTAGATAGCAATAAATTGGATTGTAACGTTACGAGTGGCATAATTGTTGAGTCATTCTCTACATATAATCTATCAAATCAGTATAGAAAAAAAGGAGCAAAATTGACTAAAGTCAATCGGCAGCCCCATATATATAGCCTTATCAATATTACGACGATATAACGAAGGATGTGTACAAGGAAAAAAAATTGTAAACACTTAAATTAAGGCTGCTACATTTTGATAAGAAAACCATTCGCACTAATCTCACATTTTCCATCACAACCTTCATTTGTTTTGGTGTCACGACGTTTACGAAACTGTTTTCCAGTGGATGCAATAAATAGTTAGGTATTAACTCGCTGCGATTTGAGGTTAAGGTGAAATGATTAGTGTAATAACGACTAAGGAAGTGTCTTCTATTACAACATCGAATACGTAAATATGGGTTTCAAAGATGGAAATAAATAGAAATATTAAAATTTCTAGCATTTGAATCGAACATTTTTGTTCCTTTACACAACGTATCCGTAACTTCTGATAGTTGAGTAACGTTTTAATCGGAACCAATAAATGCGTTACCCGCAAGGCTTCCATTCCAAATTTTAGCAGTACCAATATACTAAGAATTTTGATAAAAACACCGGTTTATATTATACTAACCAGGATCGAAGAGCAATATCCAGTAGAGGAGTGTGATCATGATGGCTATACTGACAGTTATGTTGTATATCAGCCAGTACATGCTCACGTACCATGGCAGCTCGACTGCGTCTGGAACAATATCGCAACATTGATGTAATTATTAGCATATAATTTAAAGCATCAAAATGATTTAAAACAAATCTTGTTCGATATAAAGGTTTGACCTTTTTCTCACTGCAACTGGATTGTCACGTAATTATAGCAAACAATAATGTCTTTAGGTCGATAAATTTAAGAATCATCAGTTCCAAGAACATTCTCGGAATGATAACGTGATGTCGACACTGTTTTTAATTAAATTTGTCTACCTTTACAGGGAAAAAATTATTTTTGAGTTTGGGACTATTTCCTATTAAAAACTTCAATGAACCTTACAGAGGCATAAGCACTTTTAACATTTCAATGTTTAAAATAATGTACTTGCTAAATTTATCCAATACAATGGCTGTAATGGATGCATTTATATAAAAATCCTTAAACACCACTAAATAGATTTTAACCAAACTTGACACTAATTTAACCTTTTTAGTTGAAGTCAAGACCCTGTTTCTTATATCAGGTGCATTTGTCAAAGTTCCTGGTTAATAAGTTGTGTCATAATGTAAGCATGTAGGGCACGCAGTGCTTGTGGGGCAGGTCGAGGCAACGCCGCGGTGTTTCACGCTCATCGGACTATAAAGCAATAGTGACTGACGATCTTGAGAATTGCATCAACTGCGCCACTACCGCCGATGGAAAGTTACATAATACGGCAAAAGTAATACGATGGCTTAATGAAGACAATCTTTAACTAATTTTGTAAGAAATTAGCAATAATTTATATGTTTGAATTGTTTGCTTTGAAATGATCAATCTTTGCTATCAATTGAAGTAGTCGATGAGTAATCGATAAGCCAAGCAAATTATATAAGTGAAGATAAAAATCTTTGATTGATAACGTCATAAGTCAGAAAAAGAAAGACTCTTTTATTCAGATTTCAATCTTTAGTAAAAATCTATTTATGTTCGGAACCTAGGCGCTAAATTAATTTTGCAATTTGTACATTTTTAAAACATTGCTTTGTGTTTCACAATTTGACCTGTAAGCGACGTCCTATAAATTGAAGATTTAACGACAGGTTTTGCTTATAGTAACGTAGCTTAACACACCAAGTCCAGAGCATTTCCGGTTAGTTATCGACCATATTTAACTGTTCATTTCCGTTTTGACTTTGTTTTAGCTCAACTCGAGTGTGAATTTGAAAACAAATGTACGAGGTAGATTGACCACGTTAGGTTAGTCGTGATAACGAAGCAATAACACGCTAGCATTGAAATTAAATTGTGTTGATAATGTTTATAAGGCTATTAGAAAAGTTATCAAGGTGGGTAAGACTAGTGAATTGAAAATATTTAAATAAGAACTCCTCATCTTAGCAGTAAGGAACAACTTTTTTCTTAAAATACTGAAAACAGATCGAGGATTCATTTATTGTTACTAAGGTAGTGTAGGACTTACATTAAGGTTCTTACAAATTTGTCTCCGTATACCAGGATATTTTAATAAATACATTTATTGCATTTAATCTCACTGCTGGATGGAAATCCCAGGTCAGATTTTACGTATATTAAATGTGAAACGCATAGTCTCAGTACGCTTGTGATTCATAAATTCTTGATCCGTGATAAACTTCGATAGGCAATACCTTCGATATAGTGATCAAATGCCAAAATAACCTTTATGAAAGAAGGTACTTATGGTGGGTTTAATGTTCCTCACCCCGATTGCTGACTAGCTCGCATTAGAAACTTAATCATTTGTTACCTTATTTTTATCATAAAATATAAATATGTATTCTGTTGATAGTTTAATGTGTTAGTATCGGTAGTAGATTTCGTGACTTGCTTGAAGGATTATAGTCAATTTTGAAAGTTATAGTTAATATATAATAGAGCGTCGGAGGCTCAGGGGCAATCTCGCCATGTACCAATGTGATTTTCGAATTTCATATGTACATAATTTACCCGACGTTCTTACGGTGACGGAAAACATCGTGATGAAACCTGCACATATCGGCGAAGAGATTCAAAGATATGTGTGAAGTCAACCAACCCGCACTTGGCCAGCGTGGTTGACTATGGCCTAGTCACCCCTTACTTTAGGGTAGGCTCCGAGTACCACAGTGGGGACATATAGTGAGCTGATGATGATGAGTTAATATATGATATACAAATAGTGTTTTTGTATCGCAAATAGAATAAAAAACTTGATACTTGAAAATGTTCTACTACAAACTTTAAAATTAGATAGGGGTTAAGCATTACTACGTCAACTAAGTTATTCTAATAAGGTTTAACTTGCGTAGGTTAAGAAAACTACAGATTTTAGTAGCTTTTTGTAAAAGTGCCTATGTAGTTGAATTTGTTTTTTTAATAAATATGTGTTGTGTGTACCCAAACTTCTTAACGAAAGCATAGGATCACCAATTACCTAGTCTCGATAAATGATGAAAAAGATTTATAATTTTCAAAAGTTATAACTCACTCACCGGTAAGTGGTTTGCAAAGAGACATACAAGAGACGAGAAGTCCGCTGAGAGTCATCATGGTGACAAGGAGCAGGCCCCAGTTGGTGAGGTAGATGATCCAGTAAGGGCCCGCGCCGGCCACTAACGACCATATGAGGATGCCGCTGGCCACCGCCGCCAGCGTCAGCCGCACCACCAGCAGCGGCACGGGCGACTCGCCGCGCTGCCATGCCGACAAGTAGAAGTCGCTTAACTTATCGTGCGATGACACCCATAGCTCCGACAGCGAAAAATCCTTCCTAGAACATTTCACCATTTTCCTCACGGTACCGCACTTCCTCGTACTTATATCTAACCTCCTATTTCACCATATCTTATTATTCCCTAGTCTCTAACATACGAACGAGATAACCGTTTCACAACCACCGTCACGTACAAGTGACAGATGCGGACAGCGCTTGATAGATTATCTTTATCGATAAACCAATAATATTATCGTTTATCCAATATATTCGCATAATCCCGTACTATTGCTAATCTCTGATTATATTTATTGTTAATTTATGGTCGGTAAAAAATACTGAATTAAAAATATTGGCGTCGAGCGCGGTTAAGTTGCGAAGTATATTTCGTGAGTGTGTAAGTGCAAGGCGCAGCGCGCGGCGCGGCCGGTCGGTTTGCACTGTTGTCCGCCACTGCCATACTTGCGCAAACTGTGCCGGAGTTTTTATGTAACCACTAACCAGTTGCTTGGCGAATACAAAACTCACTTTTCATACTTCAATGTCAACACAGCCTCAATAAAATACGTCACCACTGACCAGTTACACTTTTAGATAGAGCATCGATTTTGTTACATGTGTACGATGTGATAAACAGTTGTTTGAACAGGCTTGGATTAGAGATCACTTTTATCTAAGAATTTTAAAAGTTAGCGGAGAAAAAGAACACAAAAATCTCCCACAATCTGTATTACAGAAAAATTATGTGTGTTGATAAACTTTATAACTATCAATACTTCTGTGTTCTCCAAAAGTTTGCAAATATTGGCTAATCTTCCGTTTGGGAAACCCTAACTACAGCCCACGAATTCTACTCAACAGAAAGGTATTATAAGAATATCGTACCGACTACAAATTAGACAATTCAATTAATCATTGCTATGGATTTAATGCATCTCATTTCCACACGATGAAAGAAAACAATAAGCTAATGTAAGAACATCAGGATATAAGTTCTTACAATACGTAAGTCATGAGTAATTATATTTAATTAGTTTTACATTGAGAAATAACCTGATTGTGTGTATTTTAGACCTTCCTTTGTCTACATTAACTAACATAAGAAGTACCTACATGCAGTCGACAATGTACATTGTAAGTACAAATCGGCGGTTCTAGGCACAATTTGCAAAATCACAACAATTACTTCTTCCTATGAAATATATCATAGTCAATCAGCTGTCTGTCGTATTGACATTCTCCATGTCCGGAGTTGTCATGAACGACATTTAAGGAAAAAGTTTTTGCCATAAACTAATGTAAGTTTTTATGGAAATATATAACTATATATTCTAACTAGCTGTTGCTCGCGACTTCGCCCGCGTGGAATTAAAAAATATAACCTATGTTATTCACAGATAAATTACCTTTCCAACGGTGAAAGAATTTTTAAAATCGGCCCAGTAGTTTTTGAGTTATTTCACTACATACAAAAATACAAATCTTTCCTCTTTATAATATTAGTATAGATGTTGAACGGCAATCATTCTGAACAAAAGGAAGGAGTGGTCTATCTTGGACACTTTTCTTGGGAAGTTCTTGCTTCATTTACATTTTTGGATAGACTATATTACATGCTATATTTTACAGTAAGACACCTATAATCTTACAAAATTTCTTTCGCTTGGTGCGGATTTCGAAAATTTTCCATGCTTAAGACGTGTTTTTTCTAGTAATTTATCAATAACAATGAAGCATGCAATGTCAAATTTTGCAGAGAATGTATGTAAATGATTGTAGAAACATTCCTTACATAAGTGTTTTTAATTAATAATATGTATAAACATGCAGTAAAGTGTAAAACTTACATAATATTTGAATGCTGGATAGTCACGAGTGGTAAATAAAAACAAGACTACATTTGTTTTTGTCAGTGAAAAAAAAAACACAAGAACGATTGTATAATTTATTTCGCTACTCTCATATTGAACTTAACAAATATTTTCTTAACACTAAAGTATACACGATAATCCTAACATTAACATTCAACTCTGATTTATGCATATAACTCAAGGGCGCGCACTGATATGCGTTTTATTTCCGTTAAGCAGAATAGTGTTTAATATAAATTCAGCAAAGAGGTTGGTACTGAATCTTTAATTCTAATACGCAATGGTTTTATAACTATATAGACTTATAACTTAATGTACATTATATCATTTGTAAGAAAACTACAATATGAAATAAATATGCTAAATAAACCAGACATATTTTATGTCAGGAATCTCAGAAGGTACCGGCGTTACTGAAAGCGGGGTGACTGCCCAGGGCGTCGGACATAAAGAGAAGCCAGAGGTGCATAAATGGGCGCCTTCTTCGTATGGTTTTGTACACTTTAGAGCGCAGTAGAAATCTCGCCCAGGGCACCGGTAACGCTAAAACCTGTCCTGTGGGGTCTGTTTAAGCGGGAAGGTCCTGGCTATGTTATGGTTTGCGTTTGTGAGCGCAATGGCATGCCTTCTTCTATATGCGTGATGACGGATCGCCTCACAACCCTCGTAGCGATAGCATCGCGTATCGCCGCTAGCCCCACTACCGCGAGATGCAGAGCGACAAGTAGAACTCCTGTTATCGCCACCATCGCCATTGTTGAGCCCGGTTGCGACCAGTTGATCACCGGATATATCCACGGATTTCCATTTCTGGAAAAATATAAAACGTCAGCATATCCCCACCAAAAGGTTTCAGGCTTGTTTAAGTTGAAAAATTGTGATTGTTGGACTTCCTCGTTCATTTATTACTGTTCTGTTTAGTTAGAATTGAATTGTAATTTATAGACATTGTTATTATTTTTTTCAGAGGGTATTATAGCGGATGTAATAAGTTTTATACAAGTGTATCAGTGAGAACCTACATTTATACTAATAGATCGCCTACATTATTATCGTTTAACATGCTGTATTTTACTGGTTGTGTTTCTGTAGAGGCTTGTTTAAAATTTTAACAAGGACTATATTTATACATTTCTAGTTCTGTATTTGAGGAAAATGTTTATAAATTTAATTTCATATTATGATAATACTTCATACCTCCGGTTCTTACCGAGCGTGGAATGTTTTGGCGATTATTATGAAGTCTATTAGAAGAGTTGTGATAGCAACGATCATATGTGTATGGTTATCAAGTATAATTTAATAAATTAACTACTAATTAAATGAATTACTTTAGATCTTTGCTGTACTTCAGGTATTTAATTCAATTTACAATAAAATCTCAAACGTTAAGATAAAACCGCAGGTTTAAAAAGAAAAAAACTAGGAAAAGGGTTCCATCTAATCTTTAGACTTTCAGACTAAAAAATAAATGCACATGGCATTATTACTTACGCGTCTACACCACCAGCAAAATAATACACAGCACCAAAAACTGCGTAAGTCAATCCAAAAATAACTGGATGGTAAATATGCAATAGTCTCGAGGGATGGGACGCGGATACCAGTAGGAGGAACATCACTAGTGAGTTCAGACCATGGACAGCCACGTCCAGACCATGGTTTAACTCCTCTTCGAAACCCGCTGCAAAAAGTTATTTTTTTAATTACACACAGAAATATAATAATGAAGCATTTTCTATATGTTGTCTGAGTGTGTGTACTGAGCAATTTGTTATGTTATTTTTTTTAATAACTAATAGTCATAAAATACGTAAAAGATTAAAAAACTTCAAAGCCTTTATTCAGTTAATTATCCTACTTCGTAGTCTGAAACGAATCGGCCCAGTCATGAAACAACTGCTGGTATATTTGGACTTTTATAGACACTACAGTAAATATGTGTTTTTCAGGGTTTAAAAATTCACACTAGTTTTTGTTTGTGTTTGATCAAACTGTTGTCTATAGATTAATTGACCTCATAGACTATTACTTGATCTCAATTGTCAGATATTCAACTCAATTTAATGATAGAAAAGTGTACATGTGATATAAAATGAACCATTCTCATAATCGTAGGGTTTTTTACACCGATCTACGTAATAGCGATCATTGTTTTACAAAAGAGTACCTATTCTTATCAGAATACCGTACCATAATGTTTATAACATTAGGTACAATTACGAGTAATGGTATAAATAAGACATTAAATTCTCATTAAGTATGTGTTAGAGGTCACTCGCATTACATTTTAAAAATATTATGGTAAAGAGTTAAATGTTTGTATTTAAATTGTAAGTTTAGGTACTCATGATTTACTCACGGGTTAATGAATTTGCAAACTGAGCTCTTATAAGTTAAGAAATATACATAAGCTACGTAGTTGATCTTGGTTTAGGAGACAAAAGTAAATGATTAGAAGGATTTTTTATGTTCAATCTTTTATAAAAATTACTTGCCCGAAATGATGTGGTTTCTCAAACTGTTATTAGATATTAGCTATCTTATTATTTACCAAAGGTTTATGTTTGGATACTATATCATACCTTACCTTCGTATAGTATGGTCCAATAAAACACGGTAATCAGAAAGGCGATAGGCACTGCACTGTTATAGAAGACCCAGTAACTTTTTACATACCAGGGCAATGCAAACTCTGCGCCTGTCAAAATAAAATAGCAAAAATCACCATTTTTTTTTGGTAAGATATAGTTCCAGTAACTATCGTTTCAGTGTTTTTATTTAATTTATTCACTTTGTGATAGAGTTTAAAATAACCTGTTATAATTATTACTTTAGATCGAATATCGCTGCTATTACTTGTCAATGTAATTTTTCAGTAGATATTACCGGTTATTTCATTGCAAATGTGCATTATTTCTTTTTTTCATTGGTATACTAATCATTTATTCTCTATCTATTTACTTTCAGTGGAGGATATTATCATTGTAATCTGTAAAAACTTATGATAAATCGACATGTTAAGCAGACAGATCGCAAATTAGGTCGAAAGATGAAACAGTAATTCAAACAGCCGGCGGCGTCTCGATTCCTAGACAAAATCGATCTTCTCATCATCTTAATAAAATTGAATTATACCTTGTAATATTTAATAATTATTGATTTTTAATAACTTTCTGTATCTTACCAATTGGTCCGTAGAAGTAACACCGCGCGGATACAACAGCCGACATCGCCGTCGCAACTGTATTGAGGGTAAGTCCCCAGTGCGTCAGGTAGATGAACCAGAAGCCGAACTTTCCCATGAGGCCATACATGATCATTGAACTGAGCAGAATACCTAGCGACGTTAGGAACAGAAGCGTGCGCCAAATGAACAGCGGCGTCGACGAACGGTTTCTCTGCCAAACGCTCAGATAAAAACACGAAGGTTTTGAACATTCCAATCCGAGCATGCTCAATTGCCATTCTTCCTTGAAATAACTCTTTATAGCACTCATTTTCACACAATGTAGTCGAATACTACTAGAGTAACTTTACTATGAGATAGGACGCCACTCGCACGTGCGTTATCGGATTGACTCACATCGATTACAGTGCCAAAATAAATCGCGTTGGTTTCGTTACGAAAGGGCGTGTGTGATATGATACTGGGAATTGTACCAAACATTAATCGTTGGAAAATTGTTAATCGTAAGATTTGATAATGACAAGTTTTTTTTTATTATTAATTCTTAACACCATATATTTGCTACATATCACTTTTACTATTGTAAATTATGGTCATCGTCAATATTCAAAAGAGGAGGTAGGGATTACCAAAACCTTGAGATCATTGGTGCCGCTTGTAGGAGACTATTTTCCAATAAAGCAAAATTTAGAAACAAAGTTTTATTTTTATTAAAATTAATAATTTACATATCACAGAGTTTTAAATAATAATCGAATCATCAACACATTCGTAAACCGACATTTAATAAAGTAGAAAAAAATAGGTTTTCTAACCTAACCTAACCCAACAGATCGACAGACAAACTTCAACAAATAAAAACATTTACTTTCCCCGCCGTACAGATCTTCATCGATTATATATTCTTCTATTATAAACATCGTAATACACAATCCATGAACACATCATTTACATTGAATTGATAGTCATTTCATTCTCACTTCTCTTGTTCCATTGCAGATCTTACGGAGTCTTAAAGTTACCGTAGTTGCCGACGGTTACGGGATAATTGTTATCTCTTAGTAAACGACGACCGAGGACATCTCTTGCGACTGTCAGCAACACGCATACAGAATGTAACACGATTAAAAGGACCAAAGAGAGTACCACTGTTATTACCGCAATGCCAGGCTGCGACCAGTCCAGCGGTGGGTATATGTAGGAGCCTCCCGTACTGGAAAAAGAAAATATTATTTACTACTCACTTGTTAAACTTTGTGGAGGTAAAAGATATAAGAAGGCGAATCGCACAGCTTAACATAATTATTTTACTTTACTCATGACCTCTGAAGTCCGTAATGTATGTTGTTGAAAATGTTACATTGAATACGATGTTGTGATTTCCAATTGTAGTAACTGATTACATACATTGCGTTAGTTCCACCCGCGAAGTAGTAGATTAGGCTGAAGATGAGAAAGATGACAGCCACGGAGACGGGCTGGTACACGTGCAGCAGGTGCAGCGGCTGCCGCGATGACAGCAGCAGTACCAACATTAACACTGTATTCACCGCGTGCGCGAACACGTCAAGCGTCTTGTTCATGCCTGAATTTTCATGGACTGTGTAAAAAATACAGAGATATAGTATCTGGCAGCTGGCATTTGGCACGTCAGTAACTATTCGTGCGCTCTACATGCCAACCTTATTACGCCTGATGCTGTAGTTAAAATATAAAGTGTTCATCCACTTTTCACTTTAAAATCATACTTGTGCCTTTGAACAAAATTGTAAAATACAGTTTCAACCCTTCGATTCGAGACATTTTTATACTATGCAATTTTTATGTTTTGGAAATTGCTTTATTTTTATCTTCAGGAGTAAAAGTTTTTCGACTTTAACTTAATTGAACAATATAAAAAATGTTCTTACCTCCACCAGTTAGAAATGACCAATAAAACACGGTAATAAAAAACGCCACAACAGTTGCTATGTTAGTCATAGCCCAATACATTTTAACGTATCGAGGAAGTCCAAATGTTGCATCTGGAATAAGAAATTAAGAACTATATATGCCTAAATGAGACACAGTCCAGAAAGCTAACAGCAGTGTGTTAATCGCCCTGTCGTAATTCCAATTATAGGTCATAATCATAATCATGTAAGTAGTCTGATTTTGAATTCCTTTCCTGTTACCAAATATAGATAGTGTAACCTGTCACGTAAGATCATCTCATACCTATATTAGTTTTGTGGTATGTACCCG
>LD688948.1:642593-658540 GCA_003118335.3 Papilio memnon
GACATACACATTTTATATTTATACTTTGCATTTGTTATTTCGATCCTAGCGATTTGCGTACTCTGCTAATGGTGTATTCGAGACGGAAATAGTCTTTGCATCCTAAAATATTTACTTTTTTAATGCTATCGTAAATTTATCGTTTATATTGGTACTTTAGTGATGTGCATAAATAGAAAATCATTGTAATACATTTCTAACATGTGATTGGCTACAGCAATAAATTTACGATTTCCGGTAACAATGCAACAAGCAGTTTAAAAATTGAATGCTGGAGGAAATTATGTAGATATTGATCGTTAAATGAATATTTAAAACATTACAATATGTATTATAATAATTTGATTTCAAATAACTTTTATGCGTTCGTTATCCGTGAATTTTCCCGCAAAAATAAGATAAAAAAAACTCAATAAAATTTATGTTACTACCATATATTTTCAGATGTTTAAGGTTTATTACGATTATAATGAAGGCTGTTGACTTATTTAAATGTGGCGTTACTTCTCATTTAAGAAGAATATAAGAAGAATATATTTATTGCACACTAAGGATAAATACATCAATCAGTGTTGGCTTTGCGTCTTAACTAGGATTCCTGTTTTTAAGAAGCCAAGGTATTCTCGTAATATTTTTAATAGTAACTTAGTAGAAAATATTCCTAATACTCGATTTAATAATAACAGTGATTGGAAAGCCGTGGTTAGACTATTTTAACTGCTTTATTTTTTGTTTCCGCTTTGTTAGTAATAGACAATCGTCTTTTTATCCCGTATACTGTATAGAGTAACTTACGGATCAAGTCCTCCCGCATCGTAGTATACAATAGTGAATATCAAATATACGATGCCAAAGTACAGCGGTTGCATTACATGGAGCAGTCGGCTGGGATGCGCCGACAGGACCAGCTCAGTCAACATTACCAGGCTGTTGACACCGTGTAACATAACATCGAGCGTCGGGTTCGGTGCATAGTTAACCTTTTTTATAGCTGAAACAAACATTACTCTAAAAAAACATGGAAACGAACATTTCCTTAAAACACAAAACATACAAAGGAAATGATAATCTGTTTTTGGAAGTCGGTTAACAGTAATTGCCATTCAATAATGTTATTGTACACATATAAAAATAGTTTGGTTTAGTTTTTATCTCCGTATTTAAACTAGTAACCTAATTTAGATATCTAGCGCCAGAGCGCATAAATATTTAACTGCTAGTTAAGGTTAACGACGTGCTACGAAAGTAATGTCGTGAAACAAAAACTATGAAAAATCTAATAGTATTAATACACTATAGTATGATAGATAATACTTACCAGTATTTAGTATCGACCAGTAGAAGACGGTGATGAGGAAGGCAACAGGAATGGTGATGTTGTACAATACCCAATACACTTTCACGTACCAGGGGAACTCAGATTTTGTATCTAAAGAAAATTCACAAATTAACAAAGATTAATAAAAAACAAACAAAAATATTACCCTCTTCACCAATCGGGTAAAAAGGAACAAAAACAAACAAACTAAACTACGAAATAATTTTGATTAGATTGTCAATTTTTTTTAACATTAGTCCATATTCCCAACACCAGCGTTAAATAACACCGAGGTTAATGCTAAAAAAGAACATTGTGTTTCAGCAAGGTAAAGAGAACGAGCCAAACGGAAAGAATTTAGTCAACAATGCCTTGAGTTCTTTATTCAAGCGCGATCATAAAAGTATTAAAGGTTATACGTGAGAAATCACTCCCTGAAAAACTTAGAGGATGTTAGAAAATGACCAACTGAATTCCATAGAGTTAATTTTGCAAAAAACATAAAACAAAAATAAAATGCCTAGACCAGCTTCCTATAATTTCTTTTTACATATTGACCTGTCTGTCTGCTTGTTTTGCTAATCTACATTTGGGAAATAGTAATGCAGATCAAATTGATAAAGAAGCAAATATACTTGCTGTTTATTATCTTTGTAAATTATATTTCACACGTGACAAATCCCTAACTGCATGCATCTTAAATTAAAAAGTGCAATAACCTTTGTGTACAGCCGGTTTGTAACATGTTTAAATTCAGCGACCGTATTATAATTACGTTTTGATATAACAATTGTAATACATAGTGAATTCGGCAAGGAACCAACTTGAACTCGTTCCTATCGGGGTTATACAAACACCTTGGAATGGTCATGTACAAGGACGTTAACAATCAAGGTAATGTCTACAAATGTTAATATTAGTACACAATGTCTTATTTATCCTATTACACATGTTCATTTTTTAGATTTAGTTTAATTGCTTTATTATTTATATTTAACCTATTGAAAGTATTAAAATTTGTATTGTATTATTGGAACTGGATATCGTATATAATGGATAAATTGAAGATTTCTGAAGATTAATGGAAATTCTTAATTTGATTTACAGCCTGCAGTTATTTTTTTTTTTGGATGAGTTTATCATTTCTTATTTATGAGAAGTCATCTCACAGTTTGTGTCATGTAAACAGTTAATGATCCTTCTATATATAATTTTTCTGATTGTTTAAATGACTCTGACATTGCCAACACAGCGAAGAATCGTACGCAAGTATTATGATACTGAAATGAATAAATGATGTATGGTCACTTTTGTTAGATCTGTAGTCTAAGATGCTATTTTCTTTTAAATTAAATTGCGAGAATGTTTTTTTTTATAAATAGTAGCTGTAGATAAATGAATAATGATAACTTAGCTAGTAGTGAACAATCTGGAAATATTTTATTGAAAACAATGAGTTACGAAATCGTATTTCCGCACGTTGAGAAAGCAACCCATCTTAATCAAAGATTAGTTGTTTGCTCGCGACTCTGTCCTTATAAATATAGCCTATGTTACTAATGTGACATACAAAGATACAAATCTTTTCTCTTTATAATATTAGTATTGAAGAATAGATTACAATAGGAAAATTTTAATTCATTAAAATATTGTCACTGGCCTTTATTTTTATGCACAAAGATTCTGTATGCGGTAGTCACATTTTGTTATTATTAAAAATAACGTGTTTCTTTTTTTTCAATCGTGAGAATGTTCAGAAACCACTTTAATATTTGCTTGCTTATAATGAGGGAAAACCGAGTACACAGCCCATAATTAAACCGACAGTCAAGTCATCTCGTTTGTTTACTGACCGTTTTACTTGATCTATGTTTGATGAATTAAAAACACAACTTCGTCTTGGGAGATTTCACCACGAAGGAAGAGTTTTTAAAAACGTGATGATAGTATGTTTTAGAATTATAGCAACCTTGTGCCTTTTAAATAATAATGTCAAGGAAGCTGTTTGGCTCGGTTTATTGCCATATAAAGCAACTAATTGAGACACACAATATTTTGCATAAACATGCAAACTGTATTATAGTATTTTATCGTTTAGATCTGGTGACAATATTTGATCATAGAATTGCCGATTGAAAGGAGGCAAAAGTATGTGGCTTTAAGCGCCTAAATTATACAGCCCTTAAGTTTGACAGAAATGGGAATTAATGTCTGAGAATCTAGCAGTAAGTACTTCTACTGGTAGAAAATATTATCTTAGTATTACTTAAAACATCGCGAATTAAATCTGTTTGCATAACGTATTCTGCGAGGTGCGTGAAGTTACGTGATTATGCTGAACTTGGCTGACGCCGATGTCCTTGTCTTTACACATAATATTAGAGGTTATATTGCTCAATCTTTCATCGACGTTTACTTCCTTATCAAAACGTCTATATTACCGAATTTGAAATATAAATTATAATAAAGTCAATCAATTAAAAAGTAATCAGTTATATTGTTTTCAATAATCGATTGTTATTGTTGATTTGAAAGCAGAATTAGTCAATAGCTTTTAGCAATAAGCATTTGTGTTACGGTGGGACTATTGTTTTCTTTGTTTGAACCTATGAAGTAATATCCATCACCAATGTGCTTAGTTCAATGACCTGGTAAGCGAAGTTAAATGGAAACGCGATGACCTATGTAATAATGTAGCTATTTAAACTGTTCCCTTTGAATTGCTTCTACTCACTCTCATTCTTCAAAGATCCAACAAAACTTCCGTAATCAGGTGTCGTGGCGTCAGTGTGAATTGGCTCTGGTATACCTAGATGTGTATTTAATTAATTTTATCTTGGGCTAAGAACTACAATCTTTGTTTTTAAAGTGAAAGACTCTCCACTTTTAAATTATATTTGTTCTGACGAGAAAGAGCATTTGATAGATTTATTGCAGTAAAGTACAAATGCAAAAATTCTATATTCGTACATGGTCATAAACTTTGACGTTTATGTACAATATTTGCATTTCATCCACACAAAGGAACATCTCGAGTTTAACCTTAATAATATGTCGCAAGCGCAAACACGTGCTATTGATATACGTGAGATGTAAATGTTGCAACCGCTCATTACCAAATAATAGTAACATATGAATGACATCAGACACAGGGTCATAGACAACACTTTTAGATTATTGCTTAACATGCATCTATGGCCAAAGTGATCATATTTTTACTTTTAATATATGAAATTATTCGACTTAAATCAACCATTGTTGCTCCAAGACCTCTGAGTTAGAGTTCACAGAAGTGGCATTTCACAGTTTTTTTAAAAATTGTGCTAAGAAATAATTTAATGCGTACAACTCTTATCATATGCGTTGCCTCTTGCTTAAAACAGTAAAAAAGAAATGATTTGTGGTTATAAAATTAAGTTTTTATTTTTGCACATTTCGTTTCTTTCAATTTAGGTGTTATTTCGAGTTATTAAGAAGTTTTTATTTCCGTAGTAATTAAAACGTTCGAGATTGATCAGATTTTAAGATTAAGATAATATTAAATATATAGCTTTATTACGAAAAACTGTAAAATGCACAGATAACACAAATATTCCTAGTTCTAATAGATAAATCGGATACATGATCTACAATTTATCTTTTATCGCATATATAATTATACAGAAGTTATTTCACTATCACAAAGAATAAGGAAAAATGAGAAATCATCTATTGTTAATTAATTATTCAATAAACAGATAAGAAAAATATACAAACTGATCATTAACACCACAAACCTTGAACTTGAACTACACTTAAAAAAAACAAAATAAAAATAAAACATTACCTGGTAAAAAACGATCTTCTTTGAGTGCAACGATAACACCGAAGAAGGATTCTACTAGGATAAGTAGTATTCCCCAATGTGTCATATACAGCATGTACTTGTTCACCGAGCCCCAGAACGCGGCAGTAGACCAGGTTATTGTGATGAGAGACCAGAGAAAGATGGGTACACGCCAGTACACAGCCCAGAGGCCAAGCCATGACCTTGCAAATAACTCTGGTCTTTCCTCCCCTGGCTTTAGTGCTCCGAAGAAGCAACCGGCCTTCTGTCTCCAAGATGACTGCGTCATCTTTTCAAATTATATTTACACTTGTAAGTACTGTGCCAATTGACTAGTATGAGCTTCTTAATTCACTTTTCGATGCATTGATGCTGTGAACAAAGAAATCAATTATGTTTTACAATTATGTTATCTAAAGACGATAGGTAAATGCTCTCTTGCTAGAGCTGATTTTACGTAGTTCATATGTAAATCATGATATTTATGAATACAAGTATAGTACCATTTCTAGGTTATGTAGCAGTTTAAAGTAAGGGCATAAACTTAACACAAGTTGATTTAATGCTATACAGAATATTAAATAACAAAAATATCGTTACAATAATAATATAAGCTCCTTTTTAAATCGAATCCTAGGATTACCCGGAATTGAAAGGCGAGATAAATATAATGAAGCTACAAGGTTACTTTTGTATCAAGAATAAGTTGTTTGTACCCGGCGTTGTTGCTCAGATGAAATTGAATGAATGCTAATAAAATACAGCCAATCCGAGGGCATAACATTGCCCCCGCAAAGACGAGTTCAAGCTGAATACTTTATTTTTAATAGTTATTTAGCTTATTACAAAGTACAAGTCTTTCTTCGTAAGAGTTCCTTCATCTTCCTCCTTATCCTACTCTCGTAGGGTCGGCGCCACAGGTTTTTGTCCTCCACATAATTCTATTATCACTCCCTTCTTGATCATGTCACCATTCACGCAATCCATCCATCTCTTTCTAGGTCTACCTCTACCGATGTACCTCCGCACTCATAACTAACGTTCTCCTCGTTACATGCGATTCATCCCTCCTCATAACATGCCCATACCATGCTAACCTTTTACTCCTTACCTTCTCTACCACTGGGGCTACTCTCAAACTTTCTCTAATATACTCATTTCGTATCTTATCCATTCGTGTTACCCCACACATCCATCTTAACATTCGCATTTCTGCCACATGTAGTCTCCTTTCATCCATCCTTTTTCAACTCGTAAAAAAGTCTTTCTTCGTAAGAGTATCATTTGTTAAAGAATGATGCTTTAGATTACAATAAACATTATTCACGTTGGTATGTAGTTGAACGTTACGTCACTCACAATTTGCACTTAAATAGTTTAAATACAATAGACAAACCATTTAAAGCACTTTCCAAGTCTTGCAAGAAACATGTCATACACACATAAATTTAAATCAATTAACTTTAAAATAATCTACAGCAATTTTGGTGCTAGCGTGTCAAATTGACCCTTGCGGGTTTAAAGGGTTTGTTAACCTCATGTTTTCATTTACTTTAGTTTGTTAAAGGTTATATAAAACTAATTTCGTAGTTTAATTTGAGTATGTCCTGTTTTAGATAATTACACCAACGTGTAATTATCATAAATAGCGATTTTATTTCCATTAACAACATTCAAATTTATTTGATTATCGATTTTTTGTAAGAGTGAATTCCAATGGTAAGTTTAACTATGACACGTGATAAATGATATTGTGAAATAATTGATAACGTTATTTAGTTTTACTTGCTGCATTAGACACATGCGTGACAGGTTCGATCTTGACCTTCCCAAGTGGCAGACGGTTGATCTATTGCGAATATGCGTCGCCCCCTCCTCCCTTGTTAATTCACACGTGAATGTTATTTATGCAATCAACTAATAGCGCCAACAAGAAAAATAAAGACGGCGACAGGGTGGGCAGACTAATACATACAACCTTCTCATGACCTAGGCTTACTTTATTTATTGATAAAACAGATTAAACTCATGTAAATATTGAAATGTTTCTTTTAAAGATTTCTAAGTAAAATAATAATAATTAAATACGATATTTTAATGAAAAACAAATAATGTTCAACGTGATCGCAGCGCGGATACTGCGCGCCCGCACGCGCGTGTACGCAGTTAAGAAGTCACGGCTTTAGAAAACGAGGAATACGCGTTATTTATTTTCCCTTCACTAAATACCGCATCTGTCTAATGATTGGTGCATAATTTACACGAATAGAAAAACTCAAAACTCAAATGCGTTTCCTTGATTTATTTCAATGAATCAATTGAAGGTATCATATTTTTCGACTTTGATAAAGAATTTAGGGATCTATATTAATGAAATGTTTGTTAACGTGATAACGTTAACTTAGCCGCGTATACTCCAAAGACATAACATCTCTTTTTACAATAGATGTAAATGAAGTAATTTTCCGAGGTACGTTGGTGCAACGTTGTATGTACTATTTATTTTGTCACTATATCCTTGCCATGGGAAATAGTTCATTCTTTTGCAAGTCGTTATCTCGACCAAACCTTTTTCGGTCTGGGAAAATAAGTTGCCAAACAAAAGTGTCGGCGCAAGATATGTTTTATCTCAATGAATATGATTTTTAAGCACTTGAGTAATTAGTCTACGGCATATGAATTTCGGTCATGTATGATTGTCAGATTAAGAGCGTGTGCACACCTTTGACTAAACTATCGCACAACTGTTTAGCCTCGCTTTCATTTCTTCGAGCTCATATGGAGCTTATATGGCTGGATTCAATAAACGATTTATTTTTATATTATAAGATTCCAAACG
Source organism: Papilio memnon (assembly GCA_003118335.3). Lineage (NCBI taxonomy): Eukaryota > Metazoa > Arthropoda > Insecta > Lepidoptera > Papilionidae > Papilio > Papilio memnon. Next base: position 650,577 of record LD688948.1, read on the forward strand.
AGTGTTTGGCTATCTGAAGCTGCAGAAATAGCAAAGCGACCACTGCCCACGGTCATCTGCAATGAAGATATGACCAAAGACAAACAGTCCATGGAGGAAGGAACGCACAGAAAGAGGATAGATAGATAGACGATTTAATGTTAAGAATCATATCATTGCAATATTCGTGAGTTTTATTTTAGTAACGACCTATATTAAAATTCACCCGGAAGACGGCGTTAAAGCTAAGAAATAAAATATTATTTCTTAAAAACACGTTTTAATGTATAACTTTTAACTGTTAAGTGGTAATTATATTAAATTTTCCATAATTAAATGTATATTATGTAGAATTGCTAGCACATGCTACAACATTGATCCGATTTAAAAACTTCCATAACCTTGCCTAGTGGCCCTAAATAACGATATCTCTAAATATGCTAAGTAAATTACAATCCAACAGGTTTGATTTGGAAACTTAAGTAAAATATCAAGATATTGTGAAACACTATAAAATGTTCATACATTTTAATGTGTCGAGTACGGGGACTGTTTATTTAATTAACTATATTTAAATAGATTAAAGGAATGTTAAGATAAATAACTTAAGTGATAATTTTGGTTTTATTTAAGTCTGTACTTGATATCAATCGAAATGATCGTCAGAATAAATTGTCTAGGTCAGGCCATTATAAACCATGTCTTGTACTCTTTCTGTCTCTACATTTAGTTTTAATATACTATTTCTACAATATTTTCTCGATTAATTCCACTTAAAATAAAAGACGTGAGATGTTTATTTCAATGATGCAAAATTAAATACGGCATTAATGTTGTCGCAAATATTGTAACTATATTTTTAATTATTAATAGCATGAGGAACTGTAACAGATGTGAGGTAGGTTATGTACAGAGAGGGTGGCTTGCCAACTCTAGTCCCGAATTAGTACACTATGTGGTAGATTGCCAGGTTTTAATGCATTATATTAATCATAGGTTTAGGAAGTGTAAAGGATGACTAAATCTACAGTAAAAAGGAAACGGCTCCATGGATAACTGTGGTGTTTAAAGTCGTTAAATAATAAGTTTGGTGTCTAGCAATAAGCAATATAAAATGATGGTTCAATCTCCACCTTAAAGAATGAAGTATTAATATTTAAGTTCAGGTTATTATATTGTTCAAGTCGTTATCTTTTTTCTAATTAGTACACAATCTTTTCGTATCACCTCTGTCATAAATTGATCGATTTGCTTTTGGAAAATCCTGGAAACTAACACTCTTTGAGAGAAAATTAATGATGTACAATTCCAGGCATTAAATTCAGTAATATATTAGTTTCAGTACTTACTTGTTAATTTAATTATTAGAACTTTTTTTAATTTATTTTTAATTAAGTCACGATTCTTCCCTAGCTAACTGTATCCACCATATCTATTTCACCACAGTGCGATTTACATCGATTAAAATTTAATTAACCAACATCACTATTTACGTATTTGAGCGCGCTTTGTTTGAACTAGTGTTGTGCCGTGCACGCGTGTCGGAGCGCGACAGGGGACTGGACGTGAGCAGAGCTAGTGATGCGCCTCGGTGCGGATGCTGCGTACCGATACGTGCGGTCTGGCGATCAAGGTCTGAGATACCTTCACGCACTACCTGCTCCGTACTTATAATCGGTAAGGATGTGATTTAAAACGGGGAAAACCCTATAGGAAAATAATCGGAGTTATTTCAAATAGTTTCCCAGTTATTATCAGAAAAACGTAATAGTAACGGAATAATCCTTTGGTTTTATTATTTTTTGTGGTATGTATTATATTACATTTTTGTAATTAGGATATTGCATAACGATAAACATTTGTATATCGATGTTTTACTTATGGAAAGTGGAAGAATAATTTTGTAACATAGGTAAGGCTACAAAATTATAACTTTTTGACTAAATGCAAGCAACAAATGCTTAAAGTTTAGTTTATTTGGTCAAATACTTATTTAGGTGCACCCATCACATATCAGATTAATGGGTTGATTATAGATTAGGTGTTTACCCATTAACACCAAACGACCAACTCGTGTGACACGTAATTTTTTTATATTCGGTTGAAATAATGTGGTTAACTGTTCGTCATTGAATAAGAAATAAAGATAAATAAGACAGTACATTTAATTAATTTTAACCCGGTGTACCACAAACTTTATCTAAGGGTTTTTTATTACTTGTAAAACCACGAGAAATAATATAAATAATTGTCTGCATAAAACCAGTTAAGCGTCTTCACTATTATTTTGTTAAGTTTAATAAACTTTGACGTAAAATATTACCACGCTACTGCAACTCGAATAAAGTGTATTTAAATAAGTTAACCAAATATTTTTTTAGAAATGACTTTGTTCATTGCATTAATATTATAAAGTAATGCAAAACAAACGTTAAAAATCCTCTAAATATTAACTTATAACTTACGTCTGAAAATCTATGCCTAATTTAAACTTATCATTAGGACATTATGTGTAATTTTCATGTTATTATTCAAAAGGATTATTATACAACTCTGTGAGGAAGTAATGGCTTGCGTGGTAATTTTATCTCCATAACTAATAATAGGAACAAAGAACAATTGATTTGCAAGTGCCAACCTTTTGTGACGTCACGGATTGCGACATTGGTGTAAAAATAATACAACTGTCTTAACACATGTCATCTATACTAATGTAAAATGGATAGATTTGTATTTTTGCATGTATTACATTTTAATCATACTAATATTAAAAATGCGAAAGTTCAGATGGATGGATGGATGTTTGTTAGAGTTTGTATAGATGTAGAGGATAGTCTGGAAGACTAGGCTACTCACTTTTGTTCTTTTTTATTCCACGCGGACGGAGTCGCGGGCGAAAGCTAGTGTTAAATAAACTTCAAAATGCTTATAATTTGATTATTACAATACGCGATCAATACATAAATTGTCATGCTCTATGCCGTCTCGCCGTCTGGGTTGCAAATAAAAGTTACCTAAATAGGTCAACTGGGTAATTTACCTAATTCCCAGCGAGTCAGTTTCTTACACAATATTAATCAACCCCTATCCAGTAACAAAAATAACTCTTTATTCGGTAATTCAATATTAGTGTGATTGACGAATTGTGTTAATTATTATTTGTTTTTTTATTTTTATAGGTTTTTTTTACAAGATACAGAATAAACTGATCCGCTTAAATGCGTTTTTTGAACAATGATTTCTTTAAAGATATTATGACTTTCTTCTATCGTCCTTTACCATTTTAGAATGCATACCTTGAATTTGTCACATTTTAACTGAAAGCAATCGTTAATAACATAAATAGCTATTTTAACAACATTCAAATTGAATGCAATTTTTTTTACAGGCGCTAGGTATTACTTTGTATTTTAAATAACAATTTATACGTTCCATTTTAACAATTGTTTACAAAATGATTTTTCATATTTGCGCTTGAAAATACGTTTAGTAACAGCCATAGCCTACGGTATAAAAACACAGATTTATAAAATGTTACTCGGATATTGGTGGTGCGCACGGCGGAAACTCGTTGGATACGGAAGGCGGAGGACCGCAATCTGTGGAAGGTATTGGCGAAGGCCTATGTCCAACTGTGGGCAATTAGACTGATGATGATGATGATGATGATGACTCGGATATTTCTTCAGTTTTAACATTAAAATAAAACCAAATTTTAATATCACGGCTAAACAATTTTATTTATACTCAAATATCAAGAGTAATTATTAATTAAGCTTATCATATTTAGCTTACTTAATCCATACTTATTTAAGTAAATGCCATAATATATTATTAATACTATAACATTTTCAAATCAGACATAACTCATTTAAATAGCTTTCATAGACAAGCGTTCATTTACTATGTTTATGATATGATTTACAAAATGTATTGCTTTTAAATTACTATATCTAAAAACTTAAATACAAAGATACACCAGAATTATTGATAATAAAGGGAAATTGTAAAAATACTTATTGCAATTTTATCGTTACTTTTTATGATATATCGAAAAGTATTAAAGTATTAAAAATTTGTCATTATTGCTCACAGTTAGTCTACAATAAGCTATATAAAGCTAAAATGATGCTCAGATCACAGAGTGACGCCTAAATATTTTATTAGGCTAGGAACAATACCATTTAATTAACTACAATTATGTTTGTTTAATAGCTTAATTAAATATAAACAAAAATGCAAAAGCAAAACAAAATTACCGTAGAATTCCACTGTAAACTTGTGTAATACATGTAGTTTCTTTTTGGAAAGGAATGTAAGGGTAGTGAAATTCTACGGTTATTCTTACACTGTTTTCAGAAATGTTAAATTTACGACATTAAGGGCCTGTCGCACCAAATTGTAAATTGTCTGTTAATAATCCAACGTGTAAAATGTGATGGAAATATCGGATTTTGTTACCTCATCTGACAGAGACGTCATTTTTAAGGTAATCTGAGCCTTTATGAGCTAGTGGGACAGGCCCTTATTATTAGAAAAAACAAGTTTATGCTTGTTAATATTAAAGATACAGGGAATTTAAACTGGAAGAAAATGTCAGTTATAAAAGCAAATAGGTAAATGAAATGTCCACTATTATAAAAATTATATCTATTGTAATAGAAACTGGAGCGAATCAATAAAGACAACTATTACAAAAGTAAGACTTTGGTAAATGTTCTTATTTTTGAGTTTTCATCTTATATACGTCTACATAAAAGACTTTTAGCCTAACGTAAATTAAAGGTGATTAGGTATTATTAAATGCTGACCCAGTGGTGGTTGACTTCACATATATCTTTGAATTTCTTCGCAGATTCGCAGTAAGGACGTTGCATTTCCAAGTAATGCGCGGTTCACACTTGGCCAGTACATTGGTCAGTAGAACTCAATAACTGGACTGTGAATAAACTGGCACAGTGTGAACGCTGTCACCAATGAGTCCATAAAATCTATGATAGGCTGTCGCAACTGACCAGCTGTCGAGAGCAAGTGTGAACCGTGCATAAATGTGGGTTTCGACTGACGTAATACTTGCATTGACATATATTGCTGTCCCTATTTTTTTTAAGAAGAAAGCAAGTGATGACAATCATTATTAATGCAAATATGAGTGCAGTGGAATTCAAGGCAATACAGTTATCTGATAGCTATTTACCGTTATATTTCCCGTGAAAGGTAACGTTTCATGGATTAATCCATTAACTCCAGATAATCAATGACACGTAATTAAAATTGCTCGTTTCTATTCTGATATGGTTACACGTGCATATTTTACAATTGCAAGTAAATTGTGCATTTAAAGTAAACTAAAATAAAGAGTAATTAATACAATTCTATTTTTATCGAGAATTTTTTCAACTTAAAGTAATCATTGGTATCTTTTTTAATTAGGTTCCGATTAATGCATTATACATTTTCTTCATTTGATGAGATGAAGTTATTTGTATAACATTCCATTAACGAAAATTTAGAAAAGTAGTGATTTAGATATCTAAACAACACCAAAAAAAATATCACTTTATTTTTTGTTTTAAATAATAATACTGAATCTACCACAGCATGCATTCAGGCGCCTGTCGCATGACAGCTTGCATTTTTTATAAACGTGCATTATCTTACGATTAAACTTGAAATCACATCTCGCTACGTATAGAACAAATCTATATAGCCTAAAATATTAACACCTCGAGCATAAGGATAATAAATATTAGAAATTAGAAGTGAAACTTTGTGCTTCTAAGAAGTGGTTTATTACAAGTCTGCTCCGCACTTTGCTGCTATCGTAAGACTTTGGTGTTTACCATTCAGTACTTATGAAACGATTTACCTGCTTAGTGCGGACCTAATTGAGTTTATTTCGAGAGTATGGCATGTGATCACTTCTAAATATGTGTTATTTATTATCCTTATGCGTGTTGGTTCAGTGCGCGGGCAGCGCGAGGCGGTCGTGCGCGGCGGGGCGCAGGCGCGCGGCGGCCCGGGCGCGCGCGGCCGCCAGGCACGTCGCCACGCCGTGCGCCGACATCATCACCACAGCGCACAGCGCTACGAACCCGAACGCAGACCCTGCAAATATTAACACCGTACATTAGAACCATTTAAATTAAACCTACTTTTCATAGGTCATGACCTATCTATCTATATCTATACTAATATAATAAAGCGTAAACAAACACTAATTCGTGGCGTAAGATGAAAGCAAACTTAGGGGGGTAAATAAATTGAAAAAAAAACCTGCTTGTGGGAAAGAGACCATCCACTACAAGCTGCCAATATTAAGGAAGCAAGGTTATTATGGCAACGGTAATTTTGACATTTACAATTGAGAATTTGACAAATGTAAACAATAAAATAAAGTTTTTATAATTCCACGCGCACGAAGCCACACCAGAACAGCTAGTCGAGTATAAAATGTAGCTCGTTTTTTTTGCAAGTTGCTTGCTAATATGGATTACATATTAACTGGTTTTAAATACCTGCAATTTAGATATACAATTCGTTTAAAAAATGAAGAACTTGATAGAATACCACATACCAGGTTTATTCCAGTCTAGGGTGGGATATATGGCGGGCAGGCCGAGGCGGTCGGTGCCGCCGAGCGCCCAGTAGAGGGCGCTGAAGAGGCCGTAGGCGAGGCCTGCGCCGGCGCCGTACAGGGCGTGTGCGGCGCGCACCGGGTGCGCCGTCAGGGCCAGCTCGATTAGCATCACTAACGAGTTGCCGCCGTGCACTAATAGATTCAGCGCGTTCACCTCGTGTATTCCTAGTGTTAAAAAACGTTTAATAAAAGTTATTGGTAAATAACTGATTTTGAAAAGAAGTATTTTTTAATAACTGACTAGGGTCATGTACAAGCGTCCAGTAGACGAGCGTGATGACGAAGGCGAGGTCGGTGGCGACGGTGTGCGCCAGCCAGTACATGCGGCACAACACCGGCGTCTTAAGACGACGCGGCATTTGGATCTCGTCCTCGTCACAACCTGGAATCATTGTTTATTTTTATGTTACACGATGTCACAATAATCACAATTCTTCCTTTATAAATCCATGTGTATACAACACATTTAAATTAGATAACATGTTATTGATTCGAGTTGAAGTTTGAACGACCGACAAATAGACGGAAGCCGTTCGAAGCGGCTCGTAATGGCAATTGGCGTTCGTATCGAAACATATTGGTCCGTTTATCTACGTCAATGACAAGAATGGGGAACCAATAAGGATAATTGTAGCGGATGACGGTCCACTCGGTCGGTTTAATTGACGCGAAATTGTATCAATCAAGTGTGCGTGACCCGCTGTCCCCTATGACTGGGACGATAGAGTGGGCGAAGACCGGCCGGTGAGTTACTGCCCGGGGTAGGGCACATCATAGCGTATGAGTTTCGTAAAGTCAAGCACTAGAAAGTAACGATTCAATTCAAAAGAACCACTACAAACACAAACTGCTAAGTACTTAAAAATGCAATTTCAAATGAATGATTAGTAAAACACAGGGCCGTCAGTCGAGTACAATTGTAACAACCATTTGATATCCACAATGACGTAAGGTAAACATTGATTAAGATCTCGCGCTATGTGAAACATTGCCGGTACTTTTGTATAGTAACGCTACTTCCGGACGTTTGACATTGAATTAGAATGTGCAATACCTAAAGGCTTTATTACAGGGAAACCTATGTATATTACACTAAACGTATAGTTATAAAATTGTATTGTGATTGAGTAACATCGCTGTGACCAATGTTAATTTAATGAACTGGAATTAAATTCTGTTACATTTGTTATTTTGTTCAGAGACAATTACAATGAAAGACGTAAAAAAATAATTTAGAGATCCCAAACGCGTGCACAGTAACGAAGTTTGAAAGTAGCGCCAGTGATGGAGAAATTGAGAAGCAAAAGGTTAGCGTGGTATAGACATGTTATGGGACGAGACGATG
>LD688948.1:665286-676236 GCA_003118335.3 Papilio memnon
TTTATTATATTAGTATAGATTAATAGCAGCTTAAGTACATTTTAAATTATTATAGTTTTATTAATTCACGTGTATCCGTGCAGTGTAGTCTGTCAAGTAACCGTGGGTAAAAATGTCAACAATAAAATTTACACATTACAGTTTAATGCTGAATTAACGAAATACAGAAACACTACACTTTAAACATGAAATAAACACTTACATAGATTTGAAATTATTAGTTTCGTGCGTAATTCTAAAACGCGAGAAAATAGTCACACTCAGCGATTAAATAGGAAGTAAAATATAACAAATATTGCAATATTACAATAATAACATAACAATCCGTGAATAACTTAAGTAAAATGTAGGTTAGAAAATATTTTTATTATGTTTTGACTTACGCATATCGAATATCGGCAGCCTCATTATTGCAGCAGATTGTAATTCACATTAACTGCCAAGTCAGTACTACACTTTGTGGGGTAAAATTACAGGTTAACTTCGTATCAAAGCATAGAGTGCGCGATGTTTATAAAAATGATCGAAGTAGTGATGTACCGGGCTAGGGCTGTGCGCATGCGCGGCCTGCGACCGCGGACTGCGGCCGGGCTACACACTGCGTCGCTTTCAATAACCAACAATAACGTACACTAGGGTTGTCACCCTTACCGTTTAATAGCATAATTTTATAGGCTTTTGACCACATTTTAGTGCTAAATGTCTTAATAGGACTTCAGTGTGAAAAAGAACACATTCCTTCTATTCTCTTTTGACACAGGATTACAAAAAGATCTTGTAATAAATTTACCTTCATTATTGTTTCTGTGAAGTTTAGTGGTTTGACCGAAAATATTTTGATGTCATTATGTAAAATATTGTTACTAATAAATTAATGAATTAAAATATGTAATTTAAAAAGAATACCTCTATCTAATACCTTATGCGGTTACAATAAAACGATACAATTATTTTTTAATTTGATTTAAGATTTTAAACTTTGAGTTGTAAAAAAATATATGTTGACAACCCTAGTGACTATTTAGTCATCTTTACAATCGTTAATTCCCGTACTAGCAACAGTCGCTGGTTCCGCTCGAAATCTTCACAATCAGAATCAAATTGGGAGCAATATTATTTTTAACAGCCAAAGTGACAATTAATAGGAGGAACGCACCGTTTAATTTAGACGAATGGGTTTCTTATTTAAACCAATTGATCTCGCGAATCGATAAACAATGTTATAAACGACAAATAGTATTCAACAACACTTCTATTAATAATAAATTAACTCTGAAATAGATAATTTTTGCAACCTTATAACATGAACCACATATGGTCACTCATGACACGCCAGTGAAAATATTACATTATTTAACAAATAAAAAATAGAAATCGCACCATATTCGCGCGGTTACTCGTGCTAGTCAAAAAAGGGTTTAAGGCAAGCGGAAAAGTTACTTTAACAATCTACACACGCCTTCCGAGTATTACTGAATATGCAACACAATGATAATGATATGATTTTGGCTGTAATATGATATCGCCGGTTGATACAAATCACAGTGTATCAACGCGAAAAAAAATTAAAAAATATGGCGATGCACGCTTGATCTTATTCTACACAGGTTTCATAGACTTATATGTACTGCACAACGAATAGAGCTCGGTTCTTAAAGTAATAAGTTGGTATGGCATTATGTTATGCGATATCTTTTTTTGTTATTATAAAATAACATTTTTTATCCTTTATTGAGTTGTGCAATTTTTTTAATAACCATTAAATTTCCTCTAAATGTTATAATTATCTCAAGGAAATTATTAAATAAAAATTAAGGAACGTCCGACTGTTACTTAGGGTAAAAATCCCTGACAAGGAAATCAATTACAAATTAAAATATCCATTTAGGTAACCGGATTTTTCGCAATTTACGATCAATGAGTGAGTCATAATATTTTACAGAAACGGTTTTATTATAATTATATAAAAAATACATAAGGAAAAATACGAAACAAACTTAATTTACTTTTTGCATCCGAAACAAATGTAAACGTGGGTAGAAAACAAAAAAGAGATCTCACGACAGTGAGTATAGTTCCGACTGTTTCTCACAATCTGAGTAAGTTAGGTCTTTTACGACTTTTGAAAATGTAAGGGGTGTATATTGTATCTGGCATGTAACTTGGCACGTCGGAGCGAAGCCTTTTTTTCTGCCCGACGTGCCAATTCAACTACTACGAGTATTTTAAATAATGAGACTTAATAGTTCCTTATCAATGACTTTCTTAAATCACGATCTTAACCAACAATGAGACTATTTATTGAAATAACTATTTAAAGACATCTGACTTATAACAGTGGGTGCATTCAGTATGAGATTACACTTAGGTATGCCATCAATGTCGCTTCTAGTAACATCAAAAGCTTGTGTTTGTTTCAAATAAACTCCTAAACTACGGAACGACTACAAAAATCTGTGACAAATGTAAGCTAATAGTCTAAATTGTATTCATATCTCTGCAGATTATTTAGCGTTATTTTGTATTAATATTTTTTTGATTTGGTACTGTATTTAAAAAAAAAAGTGCATTCTATTTGAAATAGCTGCTTGTATACAGTTTTGTGGGGCACTGTACTAAGATTACAATGTAATTTTTAAAGTAATATGAAAATATTCTAGCTTCAGCTATTACCAAACCAAAAGTATTTTTAACGAAGTTATTAAAAACTAGCTGTTGCTCGCGACTTCGCCCACATAAAATTAAACAAATGTAGCCTATTTTACTCACAGATCAGATCAGATCACAGACCTTTCTAACGGTGAAAGAATTTTTAAAATCGGTCCAGACGTTTTTGAGTTACATACAAAAATACAAATCTTTCCTCTTTATAATATTAGTATAGATATAGATGAAAAGATTAGTTTCTGGATAAAAACTTCAAAGATGTACGGCTAGGTACGGCTTCAGCGAAGCCTTGCTGATATATTGAATGTCCTCTTTATAGCAATGAATTCATGATATAAATATTGAATAATTATTGATTACGCAACGGACGTTTTGTCAATAGACATGAAATTAAATTGTACTTACCTCGTATTAAGTTCTTGTTTATACGACAGAAAATATTGTTCAAAATGTACATTTTTATAATATAGATAAATAACAGAATATTTTGAAATTTATTTTCACTTATGAAAGAATTTTCACTTAAAATATTTATGTTAAATCAACATGACTTATGTGTAAACAATTTTTTTCAAACATACCTGCATCAGCCGTGTCCATGGAAACAAGAACATGTTTGCACATTTTTGATATTATTAAAATATAATTTTGTCAAAGTACCAGGATTTTATTTTATGAGTTGCCAGTTTTGATCCTATTCTTTATTTTTATTTTTTTAATCTGTTTTGTTCGCGGAAGCTGTCTCGGCGCGCACCCGCCGCGCACTGCGTTCGCCGCTCGCCTGTGCACTGTGACAGCCCTGTCAATCTTTCGGTCTTTTATTACGTGTACAACATCGCTCTCTATCAAACTAAATAATATTAAATTAATATTTGTGTCTAAATAATTGGGAAATTTAATTAGTAATAACATGGCTTGTTAGTAAACTAAACATAAATATCATTTGCATTAATTTTTAGAAAAAAAAGTGTAAATAAAAATAATTGTGAGAATAATTTTAGTAATATAACAATAAACTGTTTTTTGTTAATATAAACGAGAAACAATTAAACTAAAGTTATTAATAAATGTCAGGGTTAAAACGTAATTCTTATTTATTCAGTCGTTTATTAAAAGGCGGTTTAAGATCACAATAATAAAACTTATTAAAAGTTGTTAATAGCAAACTGCTTTTTTGTTTATTTTAGGAAATATCAGTCTTTTTAATAATGGAAAATTTTCATAAGTTAATTTGCATTGTAACAGTTTAGCACGATACAGCTATTAATGTAAAAAGTATTTAAAAATACTATCAAAACGACCGGACCAATTTTTCATAATGAATTTTAAAGTAATACTTATAAGCATACTATACAATAACGATCTATTATTTAGCTTTGTTGAAGATAGAAATAGAAACGTGTCACGTAATAGAGGCGAGCAGGTGTGTTTAATAGCCACCCTGCGCCCCCGGATCACGCCACGTGGCCCTACAAGCAGTTTTTTAGGGCCACGTGGCGTGATTCAGGGGTGAGAAAGTACCTTGTTATCAATCAGATTTATTTGTGGAATGAATACGCTGAGTAATGAATATTTTTGTCGATTCCAATAGTTATCATCGTCATCAGCTATATGTCCCCACTGAGGCACTCGGAGCCAACCCTATGTTAGGCGAGACTAAGCCATAGTCAACCATGCGGGCCTAGTGCGGGTTGGTTGAATTCACACATCTTTGAATTTCTTCGCTGATATGTCTAGGCTGTATCACGATATTTTCTTTCACCGTAAAAACGTCAGGTAAATTACGTACATATGAAATTCGAAAATCACATTGGTACATGGGATTCGAACTCAGGACCTGTTGATTACAAGAGCTTAAACCTCTGAACCACCGACACTCTTCCAATAGTACAACTTTTTTTTGTCCAGGATAAAGTAAATCATGATGAAATATAAAGGTGTTTTGACATTAGAAACTGTAATTCAAACAATGTAGATGGACGTTCCGAAGACGACACCGTGACAAAATTAAATTAAAAACCTAACAGCAAATAAATGCTGACAGGCAAAAGGCTCGAGTATCTGGCGCGATGACTTAATGTAAATGCTATGCAGCCATGTACATGTTACAAGCCTCACAAGAGATACCTTTATTATCGGGAGATATATTTAGAATCATGTCTATTGGAAAAAGATGTGATATTTTTACTAACTTAAACCCTCTAGGTTCGATTGCGAGGGTATCGGGATCTCACAAGGTACGCACCCGAAGGCAAGCGCCCACTTTATCTATACTTAGCTTCTGTACGAGAAATTACTACTTGTTTAGAGCGGGCGCACACCTTTGACTAAACAATCGCACAACATATGTGCGATTGTTTAATGTCGATTGTTTAGTTGCACAAATAAAAACGAGTAGTGTGCGCATCTCCATATAAAATCATAGGAATCAAAGCGGGATTAAACAGTTGTGCGATAGTTTAGTTAAAGGTGTGCGCACGCTCTAACGGAGCGAATTTTAATGCTTGTGCAATTGAAATAATTCATAGAAACGAGACATAAGATCCGATTAATAATAATCTATTAAGTTACTCGCAAAATAATTTGATACGACCATGTCTCAGATTTTAATTAAAGAAACAACTAACCTGATATCATTGATACTAAAATGATCGTGTTGGCATGTTTCTTTGAACATATTTAGGTATTATCTCTCATTAGTTACTTTCTTTAACTTAAAAATAACTTAAACGAATTGCTATAAGGCAATTTCCCATTACAGGTAAGGTTCATAATGAAGGAAATTTAATACCTTGTATACTTGTTTAGTTTCAAGGCAAATGATAAATTTCCTTTGATACTTCGTTAGGAAACAATTTACAACAAACAATTAATCGGTAGTACTAATATTAAAAGTGCGTAAGTATGGATGAATGTATGGACGTTTTTTATTACTTATTTCCTAAAAGGCTATAGGTGTGGATCTTGATAAAATTTAGCATAAATGTAAGACTTAGTCTGAAAGAGTGTATAGGCTACACAAAGTTTTTTTTAATGCCGAGCGGACGAAGTCCCGAGTAAAAGCTAGCTACGTTTATTTCAGAGCAATGAAACAGTCGGCGTCAGGGCGGCGCCAAAGCCTATGTGAGCACGTCATCTTAGCCTCGTATCTGTAGGCCGTCGCGACCCCTTAACGCGCTCTTAACTTTAATGGATGGCGCCCTAATGTATGTTACGAGCGTTTAATTTAGTAGCTTGAGTGAAACTTGTACGAACACTTAGTTTATTTAGTAATAATTATTTAAGACGTTTGTTAATTAATGGAAATAGGTGATTCTTAAAATATTCAGATTGTTTTATAATTTTATACTCCAGTACTTTTTATTCCCAAGTACGCTTTATCGATCGATGGCATTCAAGATTGTAATAAATAAAACGCACCTGCGTGTTTAAGGTACCTTTTGCCATAACTTACGACGACAAACTTAGTAGAAAATGAAATACCTATATTTATATTAAATATTTTACACTTACTTATATACAAAATAATTCATGAGTTCTTCGCATTCACGACCTATGGAAATTTTAACATTAAACTCCTGATAACTTTAAAAACCTTTGAATATTTCACGACGCGTTGACGTCGCGTCGGAACGTCCTACATAAATTATTAAAATCCCTTGATACTTGAATAATGTTTATTTATGTCATACATAAAACGAAAGTACAAAATATTTACATTTAAATATTATATCAACGATAACATTACGTTTCTGTTTGCAATAACACTAAGGATCAAACTTTGTTACAGCAAAATATTACTATAATTCTGTCCATAAACTGAAATTAACTAATGAAAACGCCAAATTGTTCAGCAACAATCTATTAAATGTGTCAAAGCTTTTCCAGAGCTTGTTGATCGTAAATAATGGAGGTTAAACTAGATTATCGTCTACAGTCCGGACAACGACGCACCCTTAGATCGTCCTCTATGAAACTAGAACTATTTCAGGCTATATTTACTCATTCACATCACAGTTCTCTTTCTTAGATCATCGTCTGATCACACACAGTCGCGGGAAGGCCTGTTCTATTTAATTTCTCCACGTGGAGCTTTGGATTTTTTCCTAGCAGCTTTTAACGGCGATTTTCTTAAGATTACGTTCGGCTTCATCCAGCCATCGTAGCTTAGGCATACCACGAGCCTACGTCCAACCAGCTTACTCCCCAACGGGCGTTTAGATCTTCTTTCTTAGATTGTGCTAGCAACTTTCCGAATTAAGTTATTGAGAAGTTTAGAAAAGAATTAAAAGGCATTGAAAGAGCTCAAGGCTACGTTAAGGAATGGAAGTAACAAAGTAGCTTTCACAAGAGCTTTCCTTGTAGCACGTTATTATTGTTTCGATTACTCTAATTTAGAAACAATATTGTTTTTAACAAAAAACATAACTTTGAATAAAAACATAACAAAGTGGAATGAAAAGATAAATAAAAAAGAACTTAAAAGTGTGCAAAGAACTTAAATGAGAATAAAAGAGTCATAACTGAGAGAAGTGACAACAATTATTCTGGAAAATGTTATTCTCCTCACAGTCCACGAGGAACGCGACGCGACGCGACGACGTGGTTAACTTTTAATTAACAAATACTGTGTGAGTGTTCTCTGTGAGCTGTGAGTGTTACATTCTGTTGTGGTACTGTTTACTCGTGTAAACAGTTGTTACAAACGCTTGTTACAAATATAGATTCATACTCAAGTAAGCAAACGTTATTTAATTAAAGTAAATAAAAACATGTTACGTACGTAAATTAGAAACTTACGTTGTGGTTTAAAATATAATACTGCACAGTTTTTCACCCACATTATAAAATAGGAACAAGCAAGCTCGACGCGAATTGTCAACTAAACAACATTTAAATTTTTTGCAATGGAATAAAAACTGGTGCATTGATTATTATTGTAAGATGTAATTTATTTTTACTTCATTGTCGTACTGTAACAAGGATAGTCTGTGGCGATGTCAGCATCGTAGTGTGTACGGCGACGACCTAGTTCCCTCCTGTACCCGCTCAATGCAGAGCCGCCCGTCGCCCGCCGCCCGCCGCTCGTAGCCCGCCCGCCCAGAATAGACGCAGCACGTGCGTTGTCGACAAAAGTCGCTCGCTCGCGGCGCGGGCAGCAACACGCTCGCGCCGAACTCAACGTAACAAATCAAAAGAAGCAAACGTCTTGTTTTAGTTTATTACAGTAATTCTAGTATAATAATCAACTCCGACCTTAAACCGCTTTACTCTCTAACTTTAAAGTTGTTAAATAGTTTAGAATCACGCTATTGTTAGTGTCCTCGCTCGTTATCTTCGACAAAGTTTCGGTTGCGTTTTGAATACGTGCTTTTATAGGTGTAATAGTTGACTAGAGTTATTTGATATTGTTGTAGCTAATCTATTAGTGTGTAATGGTGTACTTTCCTGTGTAATTATGTGCCTTAAACTGTAACAACCGTGCGTCGTACGTGGAAGTAATAAAGGTGTAATTCTGCGTGTGAGTCACTTGTGAAGATGCGTTGCGCCGGATTTGTGTTAATTCTCGCTTTCTTCGTACTTTCGGAAACCACGACAGCATGGAGAGCCGACGTGTAAGAACCATATTATAGGGAAACATCATTTCTATATACTTGTTCCTTATCAAAATGTAAAATCAACTAAACCATATTTAGAAGTATAGTGAAAGTTTTCGTTGTTTTTTTATCAACAGTTTTATAGTAATTTAAATTTCACTGCCTTCGTTTATAATTGTGAAAAATAACATACATTTCTTATGATTAATTTCCTTGAGTATGTTTGTCGACTGTATAAAAGCAAACAGAGGTAGAGATTGGATTGGTCCTTATTTCTATCAGGTGGTATTGATGTTGGTACTCCCGTTTGATTGATTGGAAATTCGATCCCAATACGAGGAGGGAATAATCGAATATTCATGAATTTTAGGTCGACCATTTTCCTTTTCTTTTTTTATTAAAATAAGTCTATTATATTCAACCTTATATCTTAGTCATATAGTTTTATTTACGTTTAATTTAAAATAAGTCAGGAGTACAGAGTTCCCAAGAGTTTAAATTCATATTTTTTGTTAACAGTTGTTTTATTTGCTAAATAAATTGATGAATGTTTCAACAGAGTAAAACTATGGGCGACGGACTTGGGTGAAGATTTATGGAAATTAAGTGAGTCGCTTACAAAGTCAGATCAAATACGAATAGTAAGTGTTGCACAATTTACTCTTTTTGAATGGTTTTTAAATGTTAAAAAATGTCTAAGGTTAATGGTTACTACCTCCCTGTCATGTTTGCCAAACTGAATAACATTTATTACATCTAGACTAATATTATGAAGAGGTAAGAATTGATTGTTTGCATTGAATAGGCTACGAAACTACTGAACCGATTTCAAAATTTCATCCGATGTTACAAATGTACATTATCACTGAATAACATAGGCTATATTTTACACTAGCTGTTGCTCGCGTCTTCACATGCATGAAATAAAAAATATAGTCTATGTTACTCACTGATAGCTTTTTAATGATGAAAGAATTTTTGAAATCGGCCAAGTACTGTCTGGATTATTTCAATACATGCAAAATACAAAAATATAAATCTTTCCTCTTTATAGTATTAGTATAGATCAACGGAACGGGTATGAGTATGATAGAAAATACATAAGACGTAAATACTTTCCTAGTCAAAGCTGAGGCGGATCGCTAGTTAGTATCTAACGATTGTTCAAATCTTAGAATAAACCTAATATTATTATTTTTTTTATATGTTTTATATGTTTGCAAAGTAGCACCTGTTTAATGTGCATTTATTTATAGAAATACAAGCAAATGAATGCGAGCGTGAAGAAGAAAGATGGTAAACAAATATTGGAATCTTCCCTAAGATCTGTCAGTACGATGTTAACAAGAAAAATAAACGCAGTTAAGGTAAATGTTTACAGTTATCTATGTTTTATATTATTTTATTTGTCTAATTTATGTATAAATTAACCCGTTTACGTCAATGAATTCCTTTGGATATCGTTAAAAATAATTTTAGATACATAATAAATGGTTACAAACTCAACTACTGCCAAAGCAATTAGACTATAATTATTTGCTATTATTTCTCAGATTTTCTCAGAATCCTATATCCACTATTTTCTCAGAATCTTTGATTTTTGTCTTTTCTTCTACTTCTCAGTCTTTGTATTTAGAAGACTGAGAAGTTTGTAAGCTACGGAGTCTTATAGCCGTGAAGCTTGGGTTGAAAACAGCTTTCGACGCTTTTTAGAATTATAATCAGCATATACCCTTGCACCAAGTAATTTATAAAAGAATATGACATTAAACAGTTAATACGTAAACCTTTTTTACGTTTTAAGTTAATTTGAACTTCAACATTTTTAATAAATGCACAATCATTGAACGACAACGATATTGTCGCAGGTTATATCAACTTATCAGATAACGTCAACGTTATAAAAATATGCCAAATATATGAAAATAGTGTTTTTTCTTTTAGCTTTTCACAAATAATTGCGAAATTTTAACGTAAAAAAGTCTATTAGAGATAGACTTTTTAAGTTTACCTATAATACAAGTGTATCTCTAATACAATTATTGTTTTATAATACAATAAAGCCAATAAACAGTAAAGTAAAATCAACATTAAATCCATCTAATCTATGCAATACACTTCAATTAATCCATAAAATATTACCCATAATATTATATACTGAGAGAGATTCTGCAAAGTTATAACCATTATATATAATAGATAAAATAACATTTGAATAAAATAATGTGCAGGAAAAACTTTAAAACAACTCTTCAACTGACAGTTTATATTTCTCCTTTAACTTTTAACTGAACAATTCGACTCTTCAGTTGCGAGTAAAACTGTCAGATCCGAGCGTCTGTAGCTCTTTGTAATAGAGTAATGAAAATTTCAGTGCATACACAGAACTGCGGAGCGACTCGCGCGTGAATTTAATTATTCATTGGTGAACGAGCACTACATGTTCAAATATTGTTCAGCAAAGTATTCCGAGTTCTACAAGGAGGGTGAGACTGAACCGATCGTACCAAGTCAAATACCGATCTTCGCTGAAAACAAGACGCATTACATGAAAATATCTTTAGAAAAGGATTCTCATTTTTATGATATAAATGTTAATACAAATTTGAGCTGTATTCATGTTCCTACAAATATATATTTTAAAGGTAATTATATTTTCTTTGCTCTAATATTTTTGGTGTTCAGC
>LD688948.1:676452-690147 GCA_003118335.3 Papilio memnon
ACTATGGTTGATTTTTTTATTTCAGAACATGAAGCACTTAAAGCTATTTTGTGGTCAAAAGATTTAAATGATATTTTTATAAACAATTACAAATCAGACCCATCGTTATCGTGGCAATATTTTGGTAGTTCTAGCGGTATAATGCGCTTCTATCCCGGAATGCCTTGGAATATGGAAAAAATCGATACATACGATTGCAGAGTACAATCCTGGTATATCGAAGCGGCGACTTGCTCAAAAGATGTTATCATTCTATTCGATGTTTCGGGTTCAATGACCGGTTTCAAGAATTACGTAGCTAGAAGCACTCTCAAATCTTTATTGGATACACTCTCAAACAACGATTATGTTAATGTATTTACGTTTAAGAAAGATGTGTCACAAGTTGTGAAATGTTTTGATGGTCTCGTTCAGGCTACGTTGGAGAATAAAAAAACAATTACAAACACTTTAGAGCCGATAGAAGGCGAGAAGAAACATAATGTTCCTCTTGAAGGTAATGCCAATCTTACAATGGCTTATATCACAGCCTTTACTACACTGGAAGAGGTAAGAAAATTTCGGCATTGTTTTTTATGCCGTCTTATTGCGTTACAAGGACCTTCGTGCTTGTCACTTCTTTTTTTAATTAATTTATTAAGGAATTGCTTTGGTTAACTTATCCATTTTCTTTTCTTCAGTGGTTACAATAATCACATTTCCTATATATACCTTCAGCACTGTCATATAAAACATACTTATAATAATATATTAAACGTAAAAAGGTCATAAAATATACATTTATGATATGAGTGGTAATGAAATGTGGCAAATTTTACCAGAAAGTAATTTTCGCGACCTCAAATAGAAGTCTATTAATAATTTCGAATGTCAAAGTTCATAGACATTTGTTTAACACAAGGGTTTCGTATATTACTTTGGTTCGCAATAAATTGCTTTCATTATTAATTTTAATTAAATAACAATTCCTATAGCATACATCACAATGCTACTATTACGTGAGATTCTTGTTATTAGCTGTAAATCATAGACACTAACACTGTCAAGATGTGAACAATTTAATACTTTAGGTTATAAAAACACACCTTACAGACCTTACAGCATATAAAGTTATAATTGAACTAACGAATAATAGGCTTAAATGACACTTGAAACCTGTTTCGTAACATGTTTAGAGACGTCACCACTGCAACGTGACAAGCACACAGGGCTGCAACCAGTTAGTAATGGTAATCACAGACTACGTGCCCGGGAATCTCACAGAAGTGTTCGAGGCGCACAACAGGGAAGAGGTAGATGGGAAAACGTACATCCCTGTTCGGGTCTTCACATACTTGATCGGGAAAGAGGTCACTAACGTACGCGAGATACAATGGATGGCCTGCTTGAATAGAGGTAAGAGCACTTAAAACTACATAGAGGATACGTCGCTTGATTGGAATAGAATTTGAAATGAAAAGCGAATAAAACCGTTAACCTAGTTTTGTTGACTATGTAACGTCTATATAATGACAACATCTATCGTTTTTGTGAATTAATAAAAAAAAATAGCAAATTTTGACAACTGAAAAGTTTGTGTGGTAATTTTACAGCCAATGTTTCGATATATTTTTTTATTTCTTGGTGTATCATTTTCGCAGGATATTTCGTGCATATTCACTCCGTAGAGGAGGTCCAGCAGCAAGTACTCAAGTACATCAACGTGATCGCGCGTCCTATGATCCTGGAGGGGAGGGAGCCGCCCCCCACCTGGACACACGCTGCCATAGATTACACGGTATAATAAATACATTCAAAGCAATAAAAATAATACGAACCCTATATCACATTATAAATCGATAATCAACATTACAGATTTATTTAACTTTACATATTTTGCCGACAGAGAACTTCAGAGTGGAACGTGAGCATTGACGCAAAGGAGGTAAGTCAATCTTTCCTGTTGTTATATTGCCAGGTATTTAATTGTTATTCGTTAGGATTAATTCAAAATTGGATTGTTAGCCGGACGAAGATAAGCTGGTGACGTCAGTGGCGATCCCGGCTTTCGACTACAAGTACAACGAAGACCACAACGACGCGAGACTGCTGGGTGTGGCCGGGACCGATGTGCCAATCGATAGCATCGCCAAGCTGGCACAGCCCCATCAGGTAATCCCTTTCTCGCTAAGTGACTAACAGAATGTGCATATCTTATACCATGCTTCCTATTATGACTGTGACTAACAGCAATAGCAGTCGACTTAAAAATAAGTCAACATCAACTTGCCCTTATCCCTTACAGAGGGTCGGCACAGTATTTGCTGCTCTTCCATACATTTCTATCCGCCGTCATATCTGAATCTACTCCCTTCTCAAGCATATCCTCTTTCACACAATCCATCCATACTTTCTTCGGTCTTCCTCTCCATTCTTAACACTTTCTGGTTTATTCGGGGCATAAAAATAAGTAAGAACCTGTTTCGCTTTAGTCATGTATTTAAAAAAATCGTAATTAAATGATAACAGACGCTATCTAAATATTTATGCATGTGTGAGTGCACGATTATTGCATTACAAATAAAGAAAATGAGTTTTTTTTTACTAAAATAAAATATACAAAAACTAAACGGTACTACAAAGCCTTGTAAAAATATCTGTAATTTATTTTGAAGTTACGATATTTCTGTAGTATGCAATATATGCAAAGTATAACATTCTACTGTGCTTTCTTTGTTACTACTGTCACGGGAATAAAATGTTAAAGTGGTACTGCAGTGAAGGCAGGTCCAAAAACTCGCACATTTGTTATTCAATTACGTCTACTGTTTCACTCGGCTGTAACACTTTGTTACTTTGCATATAAAACTGCACGGTTGTTTCTAAATGTTTTTAAGCTGTTTAACACATGGCTTTAATATTTAAAAGAAATTTACATAAATTATCACTACTGATACTATTAGTAAATTATTAGAAAACTATTTTTTTTTTGTTATCAAATAAGACGAAATAAGCAGACTTTTCTGTTAAAACTTATATCCAACCTTTCATTTAGGTAAATATTTGCTACAAATACGTGGCCTTACTTAATCTGACCTCGAATCAAATGGAATATAATCATAAATTGCGCAAAAGAGTACGAACTTTTGGCAAATCAATACAAGAAATAAAAAAGTTTTCGTTTTCAGCTCGGCGTCAACGGATATTCGTTTATAGTGAGCAATAATGGATACCTGCTGTTACATCCACTGCTAATTACATCTGTAAGTGATTTTTTATTTATATTCTTCATTATTATTAACTTACATCACAAGTTCATTGGTAATTTTGGACATCGATCCCATGAAATTGCGTACTAAATAGGTTATTGCTCATTACACCCATTTCAGACAGCCTCAACGTTTTTAAAGTAAGGTATAGATCTTGTATCATAAAGTAACATCATAGTAACTTTATCTTTACAAGATTATTAAATATTTCGGTATTTGTATCTACGTATACCTCTTCGTGCTACGGCGTAGTACCTGTTTATACGAGTAGTTACGTGTTATTTGATCCGTATTTTGGTAAGTAGTCAAGTAGTTTATAGAACATATGTTTTAGATAAACGGCAACCTGCAAACAAACTACAACAGCGTGGACTTCGTGGAGGTCGAGCAGGTGGACGACGGCAAGGGCCCACGCGAGCTCGGCGTCGAGATCAAGTCTCTCAGAGAACACCTCGTCAATGGCGATGAGGGGAAACAGACTGAAGTTAAGGTCCTCTTTCATTACGACAACATGAGGTATTAACCGATATAAATCATAATGTACTTGTTACGTTTCTCTTATTAATAATATGTATTATTAATAATTTATTAATATTATGCAAATGATACAGGAGGATAGCTCGCGTGAAGCACGACTACTTCTTCAACAAGCTGGTGGGCACGCCGTTCTCTATGGGTATCTCACTGCCCGGAGGCTACGGCGACACTGAACTGCTGCTCAAGGACAATCCGCTGGAGGCCAAGCAGGGCCTTGAGGTCACCGGCATTAATGTTACCAGCTACTTTAATTTCAGTTACCGAGTACATCCCGATTGGTGAGTGTGATATAGTATAAGAAAAAGAAGCTAGATTTCTAACTATTAGTCTTAAACCCCAACTAAGGCATATAAAGTCGATAATAATTGTCCCTTGCCAAATGAGTCCGAGGTAAATCTTTTGTCTTATATTGCACGACGTAAAAAGTGTTATTGTTCGCAGGGTTTATTGTAAATACCATTACCTGGAAGGTCACGAGTCAGAAACCTCGGAGATTGAAATGTATAAGTTCTTAGTTAATATTTCCAAGAACGAGCTTAATATTACGAAGAAACAATACCGCGAAGAGACTGAGAGTAGCTCCTTCGATTTTGACAGTGAGTTAGATGTTTACCATAGGTAATCACAAATACAGTAATACTTCTACATTTCTAACTATACTACATTCCGTTTTAGAGCACTGTGGAGATGAAAGAGAACAACTAGGTAAAGACGACTACTACTGCAATGAAGATTTGGTGAAACAATTGGTGTTCGACGCGAAGCTGACCACGCCATACTTCGCCACGTGGCATGCGACCAGCGAAGAGCGCAAGTTGGCGAATGAGTATAAAGTCAATGTGCGCTTCATAGCGACATCTAGTGGCCTTACACGATGGCATTACATCAATGATGACTCTAAGAATGAGAAGGTCACAGAGCAAGGAGAGAAGAGTAGAACTTTTCACGGCCAGTAAGTATTTTTAAATTAATTAATTAACGTAAATTACAGATGGCTGGTGTTAACCACTCATTTATTGTAACAGTCTTCATAATAACTTCTTTATATTTATAATTGCAGAGTATTCGGTGATCTTTATCCGAAAGCTATCGAAGAGACGTGGTACAAGGCGGCCGTACTACAGCACTTGATCAATGCGGAGTCATTAGTGGTGGCTACAAACTTGCCATTTCTCGATAAGACAATCATCAACAAACCGAAAATCAACAACACGGATGGTGATATCACAATCACCGCGAGCTACGCCATATTCTACAAGGACGGCAACTCGGAAACACCGGCTTCGGTTGTTGGAATTCAGTTCGTTTATTCTGGCTTCTACAAGAAGTTCTTGGAAATTACCAACACAACGAGCGTAAGTTTATCTTTTCAATCTCAGCTCGAAAACTATCTAGCCATTTGCAGTTCGCGTATCTAGAAGAAACAATAATATTATTGACACTTCACCCACAGAATAATCTTCTGCAATGGTTCATATTTGTTTCTTTCACAGGAGTTCTCATGCACTGACCAGAAGTATGACTGTTACGTCATAGACAGTTCAGGTTATGTGGTCTTAGCGCATGACATTGCCGACGTCGGAACGTTCTTCGGCACGATACACCCTCATGTGCTTCAGTCGTTTATTGAAAAGAACATATACGAGCACGTCGACGTCTTCAACTACCAAGCCTTGTGTCCGCTCTCTGCTTTACCTGATATACCTAGTAACGCTTGGATATTTAGTACGGTACGGAATTTTAATTTTTTTAAATTGAAAGAGCTTTCCAAATTGAGTTATTTTGTTTATTTAAGAGTTTAAATCGCAGTTGCTTTAACAATTTTATTAAACACCGCTTTCTTTCAGCCCTTCAACTTGGTTACAAATTTCATAAGATGGTTGACAGCAGAATTATTTTTGATACTATTTGACGTTGTAAATTGGCAGAGTAATGTATATGTTGCTGGGCAAGATGAAGGTTGGTAATTCAATATTTATTCATTTTACTATTATTTGATCTGCATACATTTCTTAATTAACTATTGTGTCTAACACAGGTACAACAATTCCACCTCTAGAAAAGGAAATAGAAGACATAGAAGGAAGTAAAAATAAAGATGTTAGCAGTCTATTCTCCTGTGACCATCGCATCAGTCTTTACATTCTGAACCAGAGTTACTTCTTGGATTCCATCGGTCCATCGCCAGCTGTAGTGGAAGATGAAGAGGGAGATTGCCATCCCCCGTACTGGGCGGCATTGGTTACGAAGACCAATTTACTCCTTGTGGTCGTGGAGCGAGGACCCTGGCACTTCAAGGATACCTGTGAGAAGCCTCCCGATACAGAACCAGTGGCCACCTCTAACTCGACCACCAATTGGGCTCCGTGTCACAAGCTGGAACTCGGTCAATTGCCAAGACGACGACTCGAAGATTGTTTTACGTATCACGATAAGGTTAAATAAATTTTATAACTTAAAGAGTAAAATCTTTTAAGATATATGAGATCTCAGTGATGCAACACATTTCGTCATTTGGATGATATTTATTGGCGTAATATCAAAAACTACATTTGTTCTTTTAATGCAGTGTTTCTTTTAATTTCGTGAAATGAAAAAAGCTAGTAATACCGATTTCTGATTTTCTTACTAGTCTTACTATCTTTCTAGTCATAAAGATCGAGATAGTTTTTTTTATCATTTTCTTTCAATGTTTTCAGGAAAGAAACATCACAGCTTGCGGCATCGGTAGTATAATCCGCGTGGACCCGCCAACCTTCTTGCTATCCGCTACAATTGCGTTCCTCACCACAGCAATGCTACTGCGATAATAACAGACTCACGTGCAACGCATTTGTAACTTTCTTACTTTCGCAATAAAAGCTATTTACCTTTACCCCGCGTTGTTATTTCCCATTGTTAACACCCTTGCAACACTGACCTAGTGGCATAACGAATAAATCGATTCCTGCCCATACCTATAGTGAAACCGCAAGTAAAAGTAACAATACATACAAAGATAACACGCACACACTAATGTACTAATGGTAGCCGAATTGCGCGGTAGCGATAGCGTCAGTTGAAGTGTAGGAGTGGAGAAGAGCGCATGTGCGGTAACCACGCCGCGACTGCGCGTTGAGTCCATCGGTCACGTTCTTATCAATTTGGGTGTCCACCAAAGCTCCCAGTTTTATCTAAATTCAACATTCGATTAGTACAAGCAATCCTTAAGCGTTTCATAAAATGACCGCGAAATTATCTTAAACGTACAAGTGTAGTAGGGGGCCAAATTAGATTATAGTGTTTCTGATGTTCCACCGCATTGGTAGCTTTGTGTTGTTAATATTCCTTATATCCCTTGACTCCAGGGACTGTACGGCGAGTGCACAATATGATACCGTTAACAAAATATCACTCAACAGGTAAATAATAATAAATTATTTTTACTAACATAATTAGGTTAATGAACAGGACCAATTTTCAATCACTTTGAGAACATGTTTATTTCTTTTACAACAAAGAGACATTAATGCTTTAATACCTACTCTTAGAATAATTTGTAAATGAGAAATAACATCATAGTTATATTTATATGCCTACTAATCAACAGTAACAACATAATTCAATTTAAAACTTCATTCTGGTGCTGTTGTTACGTATTTTTAGCTCAATTGAGAGATGTAATAATGAATGTTGAGAAACATGTTCATGGTTATTTGTGTATTGTAGTGTTCAAGCCTGGGCTGTCAAACTCGGCACAGAGCTTTACCACTTCGGCGAGTTCATCACTAGAAAGAAAGAGGTCCAAGATGTAAGTAGTTTGAGAAGATTTGAATATATTTTATGTAAAATTACTCATAGCATCCGTAGTTTGAGTTTCCAAGATGGGAATCAGGAGGAGTTCCAGCAGCACCTCTGCTAGTGATTCGTTCAAGTAGTAAGACAAAAAAAAACATCTTTTAAAATCAATTCAGTAATTACCTTTGAAGCATATCTTTGAAGTCTGTTATAATCCTATTTATTTTTTGGTTTTATTACATTTTTTAGAGTTTTAAATCGGCCCAAATTGAATCAAGAGATGGCGAGAAGTTAGTGCAGAGTATGGCGGACGATATCCGCGCCATGATGGAATTAAAAATCAGCGCAGTCAAAAGAATCGTAGAGGCTGCTGAGAACATGGCGTTCGATAAACAAAATGAAATAGTCCCAGAGGATTTTCAATTCTATAACAGCAAAGAAATGGAAGAACCATACGACGAATTGACGATGATAACCACAACGCCGGAACCCGATTTTAATCTAGAAAACTGGATAGTACGTCCTCCAAGTAAAAGTGCTCATATGGCACAGAATCCACACTTTTCTAATATACCTGTGAATATTAACTTTACTAGTGTCCACGTACCTACCAATGTTTATGCCTGGGGTAAGTGATGTTCATTACAATTATTAAAAGATACATATGTTATCGTGCACGTAAGGTATTCATTGACGTCATAATAGTGTGCTAGAAAGTTGTGGGCTAACAAGATTAATGAAGGTTCGTTGTTATCTATACAAAGGTCTACGGGTGGGTGAGAACGTGAATGGGCGCCGATTAACGTGAATCTCGTATTATTGTGCATCTATATTTCACCACAACAATATTTTAACTCGCATATATTTTGGTACTAAAGACGTAATATGTATTTTAGCTCCCGAAGTCATCAAAGGTATCCATTGGTCGGAGGGATTGGACACGCATTTCATTAACAATTATCAAAGTGACCCAACACTTTCTTGGCAATATTTCGGCAGTTCGTCCGGATTCATGAGGCACTATCCTGGTAATCTTTGCTAAAACCACATGTTTATTTTAAGCTCAGTTTATGATTTATCTTGATTATATTGAATTTTCTCGTAGCAATGAAATGGAGGGCCGACCCCGTTGATATCTATGATTGTCGAACGAGAGCCTGGTATATGGAGGCGGCGGCCAGTCCTAAAGACGTGGTCGTGTTGGTCGATCGCAGCGGATCTATGACCGGCCAGCGGCGGGACATCGCCAAACACGTGGTCACCAATATTCTGGACACATTGGGCAACAATGATTTTGTTAATGTCATGACATTCGCTGACACTGTCGAGGAAATTGTTGAATGTTTTGATGATTCCTTAGTGCAGGTATGTAAAGATTTTCTTTAACTCACATCTTCTAAAGATACCATTGTATTAATATTTCTTCGTACTATTTATAGGCAACTCTAGGAAATATACGGGAGTTAAAGTTAGCGTTAGATAATTTCGAAACATCAGAAATAGCTAATTTTTCCGCGGCGTTGACGAGAGCTTTTACGCTTCTTGAAATGTATAGAAATAATAGCGGCGGTGCGAATTGTAATCAGGTACGTATACTTCACGTGATTCCTGATTTAGTAAGGATAGGATACGACAAGAATGATATTATGCCATATTTCAGGCAATAATGCTGGTTACTGACGGCGTACCGTACAATTACAAGGAAATCTTCGAAGAGTTCAACTGGAAGT
This sequence comes from Papilio memnon, assembly GCA_003118335.3. NCBI lineage: Eukaryota > Metazoa > Arthropoda > Insecta > Lepidoptera > Papilionidae > Papilio > Papilio memnon. Next base: position 685,745 of record LD688948.1, read on the forward strand.
ACGACACGCCCGTGCGCGTGTTCACGTACCTGATAGGGCGCGAGGTAAAGGTAGTAACCACTCCAGGTATTACTGCGTGTCGTAGTCATTGTGCGACCTGCATAATGTCTTCCTTATTCTTCCGTCAGTAACCTTGAATGTGGTGCTCACTTCTTGTTCTCTTCTCTTCTGCTATCCTCCGTAATAATACTTTGTCTTAGACGATGCATCGCGTCACAGTGTGATTGATTATGGTGAAAACGTACCACGTACGTACAAAAAATCCATGGACAGTTTCGTCTATTTGCGTCGTACTAGTCGCATTGCCGCGTAGTAGGACAAGTGTTAACCTTTGCATGAACATCTTGCTTATGACTAAGTATGTTGTCCTGTCTCCATCATCATACAGCTTTTGCTTTTAGTTTTAGTTAGTGGTTTTTGTACTGTTTTGTAACGTTTTAGTGACTGATTGTTATTAATCTATACTGTTACTGTTTGTGATTAATGTGTTTGTCTTTTCTTATGATTGAATGTAATTATATGCGTTATTAGACTGTTGATTAAAGGTTACTGTAAATTTAATGAAAAATAGATCAATAATACTTTCTTAATGATTTCAATTGACAGCATTTGTAAAATAACTCATAAAATTAATATTAATGTCCGTTTTCACTAGACCTGCAAAGTTATATCAACCTAACACTAAGATTTGATATTTTATTTTAGTGAAAATGGTCATTACTGGTATCTGTTAGAGAATAGTACCTACTAAATCTACTTTTAAAACAGTTTTTTTTTTAGTTTTTATTGTTTGTTATATTAAACTTGTACTATACTACTTATAAAATAAATAAAAAGTAGGCAAATAGATATGCGCTATGAGATTTAATTTACAATTTTTCATTTAACAAACGGCTTCTTTATTCACAAGGCAGTCGATTAACATTGCGAAATATCCACACTATTTAGATATTAATATGACAATTTATCACCGACATAATAACACATGAGTTATAATTTTTATTGAGTTTGGAGTTATTATTTTTATGAGTAAAATGTTATATTGTTACGAGTGTTTACATTTTAATGAGTTATGAGTTCTGAGTGATGTGTACTCAGGTAGCAGATGTGAGGGAGGTAAAGTGGATGGCGTGCGCGAATCGTGGGTTCTACGTGCATCTCAGCACGTTAGCGGAGGTGAGAGAGCGCGTGTTGGAGCACGTAAACGTGTTAGCTCGGCCGCTGGTACTGCAGAGGGAGAAGCATCCCGTCGTCTGGACACCTGTTTATGCTAACATTACTGTAAGTACAAATACAGAACTTTTGCAGCACCGCCATTTTGTCAATCTGATTTTATTAATTAGGTAATTTTATACTTCGTTTGCAACTAACTTAGATAAATTCGAATAGGGTTAATGAATTTATTTTTGTTTTAAGTTAAATAACTTTAATTTGAATAGGATCCGAAGGTCGCAGACTACTTATGGGAACAACGGGAGAGAGCAGAGCAAAAGGAACGCTTCCTCAGTCAGAAAAGGGACAAAGTTCTCTTCAATTCGGAGAAAGAACAGGATCGAAGGTGGCGCATAACACAGGTATAATTAAAAAACTGCTGTATCTACATATAACTCTCCTTATAAATTTACAAATACTTAGGATTTTTGACGAAGCCACACTGTTACTCTTTACATGTTTAACAGATGAAGCAAGGTCAGTACAGCGAACTGGGTGACTCCCAGTACCAACTCATGACTTCGGTTTCTATGCCGGTCTACGATCTGCGACATAACGAGGTAAGTTCGACGAACAAGAAGTACTGAGTTTTTTTAAGTCTCAATATCTCTATTATGTGTATAATTAGAGCATAGGGCAACATCTCAATAATGGCCCGACATTTTATGTATAATTGTGCTTTTGATCTCTCGATGTGGTTCTATGTGCTCTTAATTGCAAACTGTCATTGTGAATGTTTTCCAAATTCAAAAATTTTAATTATGCATGCCTAAATTATTGTGTTAATTTAAATTTTTGAAAGAATCAATACGCCTCTGATTGGTTTTATGGTTTATCTTATTGGGAGAAAGCCGCTGTTAATCGCTATCGTCTAACGACTGTCTGTTTTATGTAAATGTATAATGATGTGCCTTTTTAATAATAATCAGTTTTGTTTAATGGTTTCCCTCAGAACATCACAGAGAATGTACTGATAAATGAAGCTTACTGGGTATCAGTTACAAAAGAGGTACTACACTTAGTCAGTTTTGATGATTTTAATGTAAAGTTTTTGCAAGATACAAGAAAGTTTTTATGATTTAGTTTTTTTGAATTTCAGTAACGGTAAAGTCTTATTTGGCCCCGTTAGCAATGCATCTGTCCTCGATAGATGTTGGCCCGCGGCAGCGCCGCGCCGCCCGTGCTGGCTGCACAGCCCACGCCCAGAGCCCAGTGCCCACGCGGCCCGCGGCCGGCCCTGTGTTGTTCCACCCTTTGGCTTTCTGTAGTGTTGTAGTTTCTAATAGATCGTAGGAGTAGACCACTAGGGTGTTATGATCGACTTTTCTATCATATATCAAGTTAATTATTTCCGTGCAAGAAACATAATCTATATTACACACACTTTCCAATAAACGATAAAGTATCTTTTGCTTGAATTTAGTAATGTCTTTGTAGAGACATTTTTTCGAAGATTGACTTGTTACGAGAAGTAAATGTAAATATTTTTAATAATGTATCGTGCAGCCCAAAATAAGACTTGTATGGGGCTTTTACTTGAGTATCCTGTTCAGTTTTACTTATTACGACTTTTGTATTCTTTCGAATGATATGACTTTTCATAATTGATGACTTAGTGTAAATATAAGTTTTCTCACTGATGGAGGAGACATTTTGATTTCTAGAGCAGGTTGTTACAATGCATTTATCTATATGTTATTATATTTTATTGCATTCGTTCGTCCACAACCAATCGCAGTCCGTAGAGGAGAACGGCCAGAAAGAGGTAGGCCAAAGCTCTCATAGACTAGTGTGCCTGGGGACGGATGAGTGTGCTACTTGATTGTACAACAGGACTTTTATTTTATTTTATTTATTATTAGTGTTTTACACTCTAAATATTATTCGCATTCTAAATTCGAAAAATCGTTAAATTGTTATTGGTTAAGGAGCATCAGACTTTTAAATTTCTCTTTTGATTAAATTAACAAGGAGGGGACTGGGGAAGAATATATTATAAAAATTTAAAACTTAAAACTATCTATTAAATATTTTGAAAATAAAATTTGAATATAAATTAAAACTAACATAGAACCGAGTCCTGCCATGACTGATTTTCAATTGTTTAAGCACTTTCATTCACATTTCGTGTACTTGTATAAATCTTTAATTTAATATGTGTAATCAAATTGTATAACTTTGACACTTTCTTACAAGGATATATCAATGAAGCTCCTAACAAAACAACAATACTAGTGAGTTCAGTACTGGGTATACGAACGTAGTTATTTTTTAATATAATATGATATTTAATTTTTTGATTGAGTAGATTTGCTAGAATCCTATAATTACAAACAACGAATTAGTATCCTTGGAAATATGTAGTTTTATAATTGTAATGTCTATAGATATCTAACGGGGCGTAGATGCTATAAAAATATTGCTAGAAATTAATTAAGAAACGTTTTTAATAATTATTATATATTGTAGATTTATTATGTGACCGAGAAATCATGTAGATAGTGTTACTGCTAAGACACTAGGATCCATTCCTAAAATTAATCATTAACAAATGATTAGATATTTATGAGTATTATCATGGAACATAGAAAATGTATAAAAGAGATAATAAATAATTTTATTTAGTTTTTAGCATAGTTGAATAGATTGTTTGAACAATATTTAATCGATTATTAACATTTACAGATGCGAATTGCAAAGCTTTTGGGCGTCGCGGGAACTGATGTGCCACTTTCGGAAATACAAGCGTTGATGACTCCATACAAGGTATGGAAAGAAAGTGCAATAAAAAAGTAGTAATAACATCTAATATTTCAAGCTGTTTTAAGAACAACGACATACGACTACACTTAATCGAAATCTATAATTTCTGTTTACCCTTCTTGGTTATGGGCGTGATTGTTATGTTTTATCATTTTCAGATCGGCGTGAACGGGTACGCATTTATTGTGACCAACAACGGTTATGTGCTTATACATCCAGATTTACGGCCCGTGGTGAGTGATGAATAATAATTTTTTTAATCACTTTAATGAGTGATAAATACTTATTTTTTAATCAATTTAATGAGGGATAAATAATAATTTTTAATCATTTTAATGAGTGATAAATAATAATTTTTAATCAATTTAATGAGTGATAAATAATATTTTTTAATCATTTTAATGAGTGATAAATAATAATTTTTAATC
>LD688948.1:694244-710612 GCA_003118335.3 Papilio memnon
TTATCAATGTAATATTTTCAGCCTTTAGAAAATCTGCGCTTGATATTAGCATGGTTTATAACAACAACAATCTGGACGTACAACTCGATTAGCTCAACTTTAGCTCAGGCGTCGAGCTATTCCTTTGATGACGGTAAGATGAACTTATATAACTGATTACCGAAATTATTCAAAATCATAACGGTTTTTAACTTCAATTTCATTTTTTATAAATCAAATTCAATCTTTTAAAATTAATTAGATGCTTAAATCCGAATTTGATGACGTCAAAACGGGATTCGATTTTTAAAAATTTGAATTGAAGATAAAATTCTAAATGTGCTCCAATTATACCTTCTAGAAGATTCGCGATCGATGTTGCTCTTGAGCATTGTCAGCATGTTCTGTGCAATTTGCATGACAGGGCGGGCACTATGCTCATATAAATATAGATAAATATAAGCTTAATTTCATAGATATTTTATTGTATGTCTTAAACTATTCACTTACTATGAATTAATAAATTGTTAGAATAGACTGTGTCCATGTTTGTTTAAAAATGAATTTTATATAGGTTATTTTAAACGATGGTTTATACAGTTACAAAAAGTTTGCGGTTAAAATGTTTAATTTAGGAAACTTAATGATTTAGCACTGTATTTTTTGTGTATAGTTCTAAATATATCAATACATCTACAATGGGTGCATGTAAGTGCACTCGAATACATTTGAAAAATTTAGTTGAAATCAAAATTATATGGAGTCACTTATTGGCCGTAGTTAAGTGTATAATAAAGTAGTAACGGCTCCATCTTGTTTTCAGAGTATGTAACACCCACCGGTGAGTTTAGACTGAGCACACTAGCGCCTAACGGCACTCTATTGAACTAATCCAGTATTTGGATTTCAATATTCGCCTCGTAGATATGGTTCCTGAATGCGCATGCATATATCCTTTAACTACCCTTAAACATATTTTAAATCATTATCGAGATCGTCATACATTGTATATAAATAATTTTAAACTACCTTCAAATTTATTATATTTCCTAAGAATTTATTTTGTCATTCATAAGACATACGAAGAAAATTATTTACGCTCTATATTATGAAATCATCGTAACAATGTAGTTATATAATTGCATGTTATTTATTCAATGTCGCTTCTGTGATATATAAAGGGTGAGTATTTGAGGGCAGCTTTGTCTTGGGTACGTCAAATTCGCTTGTATTTTTCTAATTAAAGGCGCGGTTCATCATTTACTGTAACATTTAAAGCATGAATATCAAGGAACGTCTTCACATACATATTTTGCTGAATGGCAGTCTTGTTCCCTTTACTACATGAAATTTATGAATATTTATTACTTTATTAGTAATCAACATTGTCATTGTAACTAAATAATTTTCGCGACTCCTTCATTACAAATACCTTAGAATAATTATATGGCAAATGAACAGAAAGTGATTTTTTTCAGCTGTTGATTTTTTGTCACATACATAGACAATACGTGTACCAATATAATTAATCAAAGGTCCTTAAACTGCATGTCTGAAAAGTTTATATTGTTTTCGTCTAACATTATTTTTATTACACAGTCGCATACCAGAACTACGAGAACGACGAGGATACCGATGACCCGTACATGTCGCGGCAACCTTCGAGAATTATGGAAAGAGATTTCGAAAAGTTGGTCCTCATAAACCGGACAAGACCAACGCCTTGCGATCGAGAAATGTTCCTCTATCAACTGGAATACAAAAACATAGACGAGAAATTAAACAGACCTGTCAAGGATTGTGAGAGACCGTTCTACGCTCAGCTGGTGAATTACACAAATATGTTGTTGATAGTCGTTGACGCGATGTGCCCGAAGGTTGAGGCGTCAATTTTACCGATAGATCCATCCGAAGTGCAGTACAATGAATCTCTGCCGTGTTTGAAACATAAGCATCCGCTGTACAGACGACAGCCCACATCGTGTATAAGAAACCACACTGAGGTAAGATATGTGAAACTAGTGAGTAACTCAAATAAATTTGATGATCTGCAGATCAGCCCACGTTTGGGTGAAGTAAATCAGAGATTGTTTGGCAGTTCGCGGCGCACAGTTATAGTACATCGCGTTGAGCCTTAAGCTTCTAATTTAGTTGCTGAGCCGCAGCTCAATGTTTCTAGGCAATGTGAGCTGATTTATTCACGACTACACATGTACCCAGGAGACACCTAAGACATCGACACATATGACATCGCATTGGTCATTCGATGAGGTAGTAAAGTAAAATTTCATTTCTTAGGCGAACATTTGATCATATTAAGATATTCTTTAGTTGATTACAAATCTCGCTTACTGTTTGCATATGAAAATTTAGTTAACATTGAGCGATGCACGCGAATGCGAGGGAACATTTGAGCCATCTCATAGACAATATTTATATTTCCAGGAAAGTAACATAGACATGTGCGGGCGCGGCAGCCAGCCTCAGAAGAACTTCTTCTGGATACCTTTACTTACTTTAATATTGTATAGTTATTAAACATAAAGACGTATTTGTACCAAAAACTGGTAATAGAAAAATCAATATTTACAAGCATCTTAGCAATTTATGGACATGTTATAAAATCAATGTAAAGATTCGCTAAAATTTGTTAATAATTAAAATAGTCTATTTAGTAAATTTCAAAGTACAGTCGGGGAAATCCGCGGTGTTCAATCTTAGGAAATATTGCCTTGTTCATTGCAACGAGACAAACTGCGCTTCTTCCTACAAATAAATAATTAAATAGAAGATAATAAAAATAAACTAGCCGTATATCGCTAACCGACGTTTTTTACATACAGACACATTTATAAGCTGCGTTGTATTGGATTTTCTTCTGCGTCTCGTTTCATAATGTTCAAATGATTGTAGCTATTAAAGTACACTGCTAGTTTCCTCGACTTTACCTTTTTTAAAAGTTGATAAATGATAGATTTTTTTCTTTATTTAGTATACAGATAATTAAACATGTCGACATCACATATCATTAAGAGTAGATAGTTTTAAATGTCACTTTCGATAGATAACCTCCAAAGGTGCCATAGAGAAATACCTTATGTACCATATACCATATCAAAAATTGATTGATATTAATTCTATGATAATGTTACAAGATAAATAAAATAAAATAAAGTAAATTAAAATAAAATATTGGTACAATAATTAATTATTATTAGCTTTTGTATAACTTCTTAATTTGTTTATTTTTTGTCAAAATATTAATTTGCATATTAAATTAACTAATATAATGTTAATCTTTGTTTCCGTCCTGGCAAATTTTTATTAATAACTGGGATGGAATATTCTTTAAATGTATTTGTTTTTAAATTTTTACATTTGTTGTATGAATTATAAACTTTGATGTTATTCGTAAAAAGTCTTTTAAATCAATTTTATCTATAAATCTAGCAAAATGTTACATATTTACTTTCCATTTAAATATTGTGATTGTTCATTTGGTACAAAAATAAATATATGTTGTAATATTGAATGTTTTTTTCATAAACTAAATGTTTGTCTTGATAGATTATAGGAATAAATCATAAAAAAAAAAAAAATCTAATTCTAAAACATTTTATTATTAACAAAATTGATCAATAAATTACATATATATTTTATTAGTTTTTATCCGACTCTTGTTTGTATTTATTAATAAAATCATTAATTTCCGACATAACAATTTGGTACCTTTGATGTCTGAGCAGGGATGTTTGTAATTGCTCCAACGGTTCCCCGCCTTCCATAAAACCTTTCAAATTGTGCATACTTCCACCACCATCTCTGTGCTCTGTGATACGGTCTTGCGGATAATTGTATGTTCTTATTTTCTCATTTCTATTCATTGAACCAACCTGGAATATAAAGCAGAGCATTTTTACATTTGACAATGACAAAAAGGTAATGTTTTATGGGTATATTGACGTAAAAATATGGGACCAAGTTACTACTAGTACTAGAAATAATAACAAAAAAATCTATAATCAATTTTTGAGTTATTCCAATACATATTATACAAAAATACAGATCTTTCCTCTTTATAATATTAGTATAGCTCTATAGCTAGTTCTATAGGTTAGTCTATACTAACCTGTGATTTCCTTTCAGAATTAATTTTACTAGACTGCTCTTCTAGCTGCTTTTGAAGTAACAATGTCCTTAATTTCTGCATAGCAATCTGTTTGTTTTTAATTTGAGATCTTCCCTCTTGGCATTCAACAACTGTTCCTGTTGGTACATGAAGGATTCTTACAGCACTGTCTGTAGTATTAACATGCTGGCCACCGGCACCACTTGCTCTCTTCGTTTCTATTGACAATTCTCGATCAGGGATATTCAATTCTACCTCAGTTGGCTGCGGGAGGACGGCAACTGATACAGTACTTGTATGTATGCGACCTCCTTTTTCAGTAACCGGAATTCTTTGGACACGATGAACTCCAGCCTCCATCCTCATTAGTTCTGGAGCTCCAAAACCACTGATTAGCAATGACCCCTTTCGTATACCACCAATATCAGATACATCTAAAGTTGCTAGATCAACCTCCCAATCTTTGTAATTGGCATATGATTCATATAAAGACAATAGTTCTCTAGCAAATAACATGGCTTCTTGTCCACCTGCACCGGCTATAACTTCCACCATCACACCTCCTTCTGTAAAATAAGGCTCGAGCAGTATCGATTGCAACTCATTGTCTATTTCTTTTATATGCTTCAAATATAATTGTGCCTCTTCTTTAATCAATTTCTGCATTTCTTCATCTTGACCATCTCGTTTATTTAGATCCTTCAGCGATTCGATGCTGTCGAACAAAGCAATCCTTTGATCAAGAACACTCACTATTGGTTTGATTTCTTGAAGACGTTTTGCCTCTTCCAGCGTTCGTCGTGATTTTGTATGTAAATTGTCATGTTCAACTATTAAACTTTTAAGAAATGTCTGGACTGCGGGATCCGACAAATTAATAGTATTTTGGGAACTATATCTTCTGAATAATAATACATTTTCCACTTTAAATATTGATCGTAAAGTAGAAAATCGTGATAACATTTTTTCAAATAATTTAGTTTACAATATAGAAACACCACTGATTGTCGCTTGCGAGTAAATTTCAGTCTTTGGTACTATAAACTTCCCGCAAATATATTTAGACTTACATATAATATAATAATACATAAATATTGAATAACCTGGGACTGAGTTTTCGTGATTTTTGACATCTATTGCGTGACACATGACAGTGACACTGACGTTTCCGACGTTTACTTGAAATATATAAAAAAAATCTAGTACAAACAAAACAAAGCTTTGAAAGAAATAAAAAGAAATCGTTAAATTTATATTCAAATAAACATTGTTTCGATTATTAATTTGTCTTAATTGAGAAGAGTTATGTGAACAAATGTAACATTTGTTCAAATAACTTGCAGAGCCATCTATTGTTGAGTAGATAAATATTGTGAGTGGTGACGATTTGTAAAAAGAAAACGATTATGACATTGCTTTTTATTTATTTATTTAATACTTTTTGCACAAATATTACAAAAAGTACACAAAAACTAAGCTACTACAAGATTTGCGCAAGGGCGGTTTACTTCATTTACACTTATATTCATAAAATAATTTTCATTGTTAGGATACATTTAAAAATGAAACATTTGGAATTAGTACCATTTACCATTCACTTTTATTTTATTATGACATTTTTTTAAATGATATACATACATATGTACTTACGATTCCAAGCTTTCTATGTTTTTCTAAAAATTCTATGCTCCAATGTTGTCTTGTATCATAACTTTAATTTTGCCACTAAATAATTGGCAATAAACACAATTCTATTGTAATAAAAAATAATGATAGGCCTGAAGTCTAAACTTCGAACAGTTTTACAACTTGGTTACCTCAAACTGTTTATAATTAATAGTGCTTCCTGTGTCAATTGTTGCAGCAAGTGCAAGACGAACTTAAACATTTTGTTCAGACGTGCGATTACCACATTGACCGCAACAATTCGCCTATTGATAGAATTATTAGGGAGGCACAGAGAGCCCGTTGCAAACCGCAACGTTTTTATGTTATTTCACATTCTTGTACGGCAAGTATGGAGTTATTAGTGCTAATGACCAATGGACAGACGGACAAGCCATTGTGTTGTTATGACCGCATCACTTCCTTTCTCCTCGGAGGCTTTAGCGACTATAAAAGGCGAACCATTCAGTAACCTTGTAGCACACACTTTAGTAGTAATTTCTTTCGACAAGAGTCAGTTATTTTTTTTATGTGGCCAGTAACATTTTATAAATAAAGCCACATTATCTAACAAGTGTACAGTCAAACTAGTGCATATAGATGTACAATAATTCATGTAAAAAAATAAAACGAAGAAAGCATTAAATGCAATTAAATTAAATAGACAGAATCCTTCCAATTAACAGAATTATTTATACAAAATTAAGTTATAAAGTTTGACAATTCGTGTCAAAATGTAAGGGTAGCATCAATCTAATTTGACCTTTTACCATATTACTTCAGCATTTACAATTGTGTTTCGCATTCAATATTCATAGCTGGCATTTCGTTTGACAGGAGAAAATATGGCGGAATGGCGGGAATAGGTTTCCCGCTAAAACGCTCACTGGCATTTTGACAGACAATCGTTATCTACAACCCTGAGTTTCTATTGGGAAGACATATTACTATCTCTGTTTTTCTTAAACGTATGAGAGGGATAAGATAATATTTGTTAAAGTATTACTGAAGTGGAACCCAATGACACGGTAGCGTTACGTCTGTGGTCGTTTGTTCAAACGGCATTGAATTAAATTGATAGCGCCGTACGCGATAATGGAAGCTAATGCAACATAATTACAGCGGAGCGGGCTCGTGCAGCTAGCACGTAACCGTCACTCATCAAATTAATGAATAAATTTGTCCTGTCAGTTGAGCGTAAAGAGCATACAAAATTATTGTCTATTATTTTGTTTTTGCGCGTCCGTTTCACGCATGATATGTAAACGTACTGCAGAATTTATGCATATAGAATTTTAATGTCAACTACCAAACACATTGTGATCTGCATTTTTTGTAAAAAGTTTTAGACATTTATCAATAGAAAAGATGAAAATTGAGATTCAATCTGTGAAATCATTGTAATTCTGTTCAGAAACATTATCGTTGGCAGCAATCTTAATAAAATAAACCGTTCTATTTTATTTCCGGGCGCAGGTTCCACTACATTTGTCCGGCTCGCCAGGACCACTCCACTGCCCGCAAATATTAGCTCTATTACTTTTCTTAGCTTTACATTAACTTGATATATTGCTCCAACGGTATGCTACGGGAATACGGCATTTATTATTAAGGAAAACGTTTCATGAATTAAATTTTATTTTGATTCTTAAGCCTAATTTATAATATTCATTGACCACATATTACGGTTTTAAGCAGTTTAGGATTGCAAGGTAAAAATATACAGATTCCTTAAGAACGTAAAAAAAAACTTTTAGAACTTGTGGTATGATATGGTTACCATTGCTCTGATCCTATTAATTAAGACATGAAGGAAATGTTACTTAGCGAAACTAAACTTTGTTGTTAGTTTACATGCCTCTTGTTCAACAGAAAGTAGATGGCAGCACTGTAAGGGTGATAGATTGCCGGTACTTTGCATTAGTTTTGGGCCATTTCCGCACAGAGCTCGCCCAAGCTCACTTAGTGGCCCTTAAATAAATACCGCACGTATGCGCGATATTACCGCCAACAACACTTCACACTTTAGCCTCGCTCGTGGGATATTTATGGCGCTCGTCTCGTATAAATCCGAGAAATTTATTGTATGTACTTAGCGCCGTCGTACCAGCACTCCGAGTGCAAAGTATCGCATAAAAGTAAAGTGTGTTTAAGTGCAAATAACTATGGAATATTTCTTTGTTACGTTTTTGTAGGCATTAATTGGATTCTGGGGCTTACAGTGAAACGTGTAAATGTACATTTAATCATATTGTTAGAAGAAATTAATACAAGTCAATATTATCAATTTTTTATGCAGGAGTATCTCCAATCATCAATTGAGCTCTAAAACATTCATCGTACTGAGGGGTACTACATTTTAATTACAAAATACTGAGGCTACTGGCATTTATTTATGGAATGTTAATAAAAATACAAATTACAAAAACAGGTTATACTTTAATAACCATAACTCACCGTCAGCAATTTTGTACTTATCGATGTGATTGCGATAAGAGCACGAATTAGTTTATTTATATAAAAGTTGTTGCGTGCTTGTGCTTGCTAGACGGACGAGTCTGGGCAACTTGGCTAAAGGCCTATTAACTCGAGTAAGTAAACAGGCGCATTGTTTTTTGCCGTGTGTACTAACGCCCTCGGCTACGTTGCCTACGGACCATCAATGTAATTGAAAATTGCACTCAACTGTACTTATACAAGGCAAGGTGCTAGCATGTTTATCCTCGGAGTTGCCAGTTAAATTTATTCAGCGTCGAGTTATGTAAACAAAAGCTTTCGTATTTCAATGATATTAAAAAGAAAATTGGATAGTTTTTTAAATGGGATCTAAATTATAATGATAAATTTCGATTTTACGAAATTCACAGTTTTTGGCATCTAAAAGTATTTTGTTAAAGCATCCATTCGTTGCAAATCTCAAAACAAAAAATTGGCAACGTGCGAAATTGTCGTTTGTAACGAAATGTAATTACATTTATTTATGGCTTACCAAAACATTTACCCTATTATTATTATGTTGTTACGGCTGTATTAAAATGTCATAAAATTTATGACGCTTGCGAATTTTATTACGAGGGAATCTAAACTTAGAACGAAAGTAGTTAGAGTTGAAACTCGTTGGATGTGTATAGTGCAAGTGGGGTAGGATGACAAACGAGTGGAGACCATCCCCCTCGATTACATTGTCGCGAGGAGGCTAGAAGTCGCGGCGACACAACTCAGCATATTGTGCGAGTGCTGTGAGGGGACGAGCGCGGCGAGGTGGTAGCACAGGAACGAGGGGTTCTGCTACGTGAATAACGACAACGTGGCAAATTGATTCCGATTAAAATCAACCGCGTGAAAGAGACATCGGAAATAGAACCCCATCGCTTAGAGCGTTGAATCTTAAAATTTTCAAAAGATTGAATATTCTCGTGGAATACAAAAAAATTTCATTTTCTTTTAAAATATAGTTAGTTACTTATTCTATTCTGCAATATTTTGTCATAGCTTATTTTACAACCTAATATAGTGGATGTTTTTGGATACAAACTGCCTACAAAATGAATTGTACATTCGAGGATTTTTAAAACAAATTAAATTTAATTTAATAAGCTAATTAAATTTAATGCTTTCTTTAAATAGCTTTGAATTTTTTCACGTATGATTTATCAAGAAATTCGTATTATGTATATTCAGCGCTTTTGTAAAGTTCAGAATTAAGGGTTATTTCCAGCCGGCGGTAGATGGCGCTACATGTAGGTTAAAATTCAAAACAATATTAGGTACATTTCTGTGGGGTTGTTAATGACTTGTTAAAATCCATGACAATTTTATATGATCAAAGTAATTTATTTAAAATTAAATAATCTCGATTTTTTTTGATAATGTTTATTAATTTCATTCATTAAATTAATACGAACTTAAATATCACCTGGACGGATAAAAAATCAAAATAGAAGCGTTTCTTATTTCTTACAACTGTCTAAGTAGTATAAAATTGGACACAAAAAGGTCCATTATCGTCTTAAAACTAATGAGTATTCTCAAAGCGCAACTAATCAAACAAATTTTCAAATCTCATCCATCAAGTCGGCCGGTCATCAAGTAGATCATTTGAAAGCTCCGAGATCAACGAGGTAAAGCCTCGTTTAGCGGTCGCTCTAACCAGAGACTAATCAAATATTATACTGGAATTGTATTAATGGGTTTTGTCTAGAAACATCTATTAGATGACTGATTGGAAATTTGATTTTTTTTTAAATGGATATTTACACTGAAAATGAAAAATTATTTATAATAGTTAAAATCCAACAATCACTCTGCATCAGTAACTTTAATGTACGTCATCAGAAAAATTAATAAATTTTGTCTCTACATAATCAGGATTTAATACAATTTGTGTTGACATGTGATATTTGCTAATATTTTTTTCTAGGCTGTGTAATGTGTGTTGATTTCATATCCTATATTTATAGGCAACAATAGCCTATTAATTGTACTTGCAATAGCTAGTTAGTTGTTATTACGTGAGAAGAATAGTAGTAAATTTCTTATATTTACTCTTCTTTTTACTATTTATTTAATAAATCACCAGTATGCCTTCTTACGACCGGTTTCCCAGCTATATTTAACCATTCGTTAGTGTTTTTGGTTTGATAAATTCATGAATTGCGTTTCCGAATTACCTTTCTTGAGTTTTACTTCGTTGGAACACATCAAACTAACACTAAAGAATCACTAGGTAATCTATACTAATATAATATAATAAAGCGTAAACACACACTACTTTGTGGCGTAAGATGTCAGCAATTACGGCACATTTTTGAATAAATCTTCTTTTCATAAAAAGCCCTACACTTACGTCCCGCTTTAGGCTATATATTTTCATGCTATTAAACTTAGAGGGTAAATAAATTGGATAAAAACCCAAATGTGGGAAAGAGACCATAAGCTACGAGCTGCCAACACCAAGGAAGTAAGATTGCAATAGTTTGTCATTATATCAAGTCAGTTTGACATTTACAATTGATAATTTGACAAATGTAAACAATAAAATACATTTTTCATAATTTCACGCGGACGGAGCCGCGGTCGAAAGCTAGTGATGAAATAAATGGACACTTCAGTAACCTAGCATTAGTAATATTCTAGTGTCTTAATCGTATAAAACAAATTCGTAATGCATTTTCATAATGAGGATCAGTTAAAGCAGCATCGATATTAACCGGAGTGTCTCGGCCGCGGCGCGCGCTGCAATTATAATTTCACGCGTCGAAGTGTGATTTTTCACGTTTTCTCCCGAGACGCTAACGTGACCCGGAGCGGGCTCCACTTATGATCTGTGCACCGGAATGGCCGACAAATGGCGTCCAAATGAGAGGCTTCGTCAGCCGAACTCGACCGCCACTCTCTACCACGATATCAATAAAACATTAACGAATACGATCTCATAGAAATCATTAAAGTTCAATGCTGGTTTTGTAAGGTGCTTGTATACTAGTTGTATAGAACCCGCGTAATGTAGCGATATAGTTTGTAGCCGCGATGTGTCGTGGTAGCGGCGGCCCGGGGCTCATTTGATTATACGTTGAGTGAGGGCTAATCGCGCCGGACGGGCGAACACCTCGAGATCAAACACGAGGCGAGCCGCCAGATATTTTTGTTTCTATTAAACAACACCCGACGTAATAATGTTTAACAATCGTGCAGCGATAATTTGAACAGTGAATGGTGTAGAGTTGCTGTGTAATTAGGTTTTTAAAAACAATATAGTAAGTACATATTTCATCAAGTGTTTACTAATTTTGAAAATACCGC
Organism: Papilio memnon; assembly: GCA_003118335.3. NCBI lineage: Eukaryota > Metazoa > Arthropoda > Insecta > Lepidoptera > Papilionidae > Papilio > Papilio memnon. The sequence continues at coordinate 705,820 of LD688948.1, forward strand.
TATTTTTATTCTAAATGAAATATCGTTCTTTACGATAAGAATATGGTATGAATTTATAACTAATTTCAATCAAACAAACAGAGTTGTCCAATATTAATCAATTTATGATTTATTATGTATTGACGAAACTATTTTCTATGTTCATAGTTATTCGACAATGTTGATCTAGCTGATAAACGCAATTAAAAGATAAATTAAAAAAATAAAAAGCTCTATTAAACAACATCTGCATGGTTTTCCCTGTGCTCGTTGTTCAGATAAGTGGTCGTCTCAGAGGATCTGGGATTGTTATTAAATATTTGTGTTGTGGTGCGATTAGCGCGGCCAGCTCACCGGCTAATTTATCGGTCGACTTGCACGACTGGCCGAGCGTCTAGATAACTAATCGATTAATAAATCGATTAATCGATACAAAAAAGATTTCGGTGTGCTCGAGTTTGGCAATCGATAAAGGCCAATCGATTGTGAAGTAATGACTCAGATCGATTTGGCAAGTATACGTTTAAGTTCAAGTCGAATCAATGCTGAACATGACTCTGTCAAAAGTTAAATATTTTATCTTATGAAATAATATTGACAGGTGTTTAGTTTAATCATATTACGATTAAAGTATTAAATGTTATCTGTTGATACTGACGATATTTCATTTTATCATGTATATGAAAAACCCAATGTGATTTTAAATGAATTTTTATTCCTATTCGTAATTTTTGGCAAATAAATTTCTATTGCTGTCTGGTTTCACTAACATATTCTTATCTTGAGATCTGTGATGTGAGAGATCAGAGATCTTATAAAATACGTCTAGTTTATCAAAACATCGTTACATTTTGCTTACTCAATGTTCAAATTATAACAATGACAAAACTAAAACGGAATTAACCCTTAAAGCAATCGGTCGATTAAGCGACGCCCTCCATACATCACTCGCAAACCGTGGCATTGTTGCAATAAAAAAAGCGCTAAACGCCGGCTTATTGTCTATTAAGAATTAGTTTTCTCGCGGCGAGGCGCGGCGGCGCGGGCGCACAATGGGTCGGCGTTTACAAAGCGGCCGATGGTTATCGTGTAGGTGCATTATACGCATCGCCCCGCATCGCCCGCAACGCCCCGCCCTCGTCACGATATGCTAGATCCGCCGACCTCAGAGACTATCAAAAATATTCTCAACTCACAACTGAATCCGATTAGCCGTGTTTTCTTGACTAAATAACTTCAAAAGTTATCCCAATCTGACATAAACATAAAACTAACTTTAACTTTGCCTGCCCACCTTTTTCTTATAAGGATTTCGCTGAAGACGCCGTCCGCGTGGAATTGAAAAAAACGAAAGTTAGTAATCTATGTGTTCTTAAAGACTATGCTCTACATCTATGTCAAATTTCATCAGGGTCGTTTAGGCAGCAAACTCTAACATCCATCCATCTAAACTTTCGCATTTAAGTAAGAAGTAAGATGATGGGAATGGAAAGTGTATTTCGCGGAAGAAGGGACGCTTAGGAAGGGAAAATGTCCTCTTTCTGTGCGTCTCATCGTCAATTTTAGTAAGGTAACGCATCTGCGATTGCGTATGTCTATAGGCAGCAGTCGTTTCACTTCGGTGTCGGCGAATTTAGGTGGCCGCTTGCTCGCTTGCCACCTTAACTTGACATAAAAAATAAGTATGTATCGTGAGACAAAACTTGTCTACAAAAGATTACAGTAAATTAATTTACTAATAATATTTTTTCTTCTGACAATATTTCCAGACTTAATTCGAAGCGTCCGTCAATAATTTCCATTACGCCACCAATTGGAAATTGGCCGTATAATACAGTAAGTTAAATAAAAGTAGGGTTACCATATTTTTAATATTATATGCACTGAAAGTTTTTCTTTATTTTAATAACAATTTTTATTAATTTTTCCAATTAGCCAATTCCAACAAAACAATTTTAAGTCATGCTGTTGTTAAAGGAGGTTAATATTTAAAAGTGGTAACAGTTACAGTTTTAATGAAACATAAGGTTTTTGAGTTAAATAAGTAACAAAAACTCTATAAACTATAGTCTAGTAATAAAATATTTCGTACCCGGCGATAAGTTTATGCTCGCCGTCTCAACGTCATGTGGAAATTGTCCCAACAAATTTAAGTAATGCCTGCACGGACCTATAATTTTGATTTCACATAAAATGTAATTTTGTGGTTTTAATAACTGAACGAAATGACTTACGTTATTTATGAATATTGTCACAACTGGTTTTATAAAACAACATCGGGTATACATCAAAAATAATCATTTATCCAAAATACAAACTATGAATAAAAGTCAATGAAAATTATCAAAGCACCATATTTGAGACGCTTCTCTAGTAATTCCAATCATTATCACGCAAATTAAAGCGGTCCAATTAACAAAAACATCAATCAAAGTTTATTTTGATATAAAAAAGGTTTATTGCATAATTGGTCCTTTTATAACAGACCTCAATGAGCCCGCACGACAATGTTCCCAGAATTTGTAACAATAAATTTGTAAACGACACCACATAACTTCTGTGCGAGATTGGGTCTACCCAAATAAACACAAGCAAGTTTTTTTATAGAAAGAAATACATTGCTCGCTCAAATCATTTTGGTTTAATCTTTAAGTTTGGAAAGAAGCAATGTAACAGAACGTGGAGATTGCTACGTAAACAAGCGTTGAACACCTGTGTCTCAGTTTATGTTTTTATAATGTTACACCTCTTGGGTTAAGATAATATTCAATAATTGCTTCGAGTTTAAGGTTACTCAACTGCATATGTATCCTACAAAAGTCTCAGTAAATTCGTATAAACCCAAGTTTTAAATAAAAAAATCTGAATAAAACACTTGGCGGTAACTAATAAATGTCAATAACAATAAACCAATTGTCAAAAACTCCTGCGCGTAATATTTTTTCTTTCAAACCAATACAATAATTAGTTGGAAAGCTTGCACATTTTATTGCCAACTACACGACGTGAGAGCATTATTCGTGGTTTTCTAAACAAATAAAGGCAAAACATCGTATTGTGCACAAAGGACACAAGCGACTTGCTCACAATGACAACAATTGCCGACTGATCTGTGGCCATTAATAACGACTCTTCGCGCGTTTAGTGCTAACATGACAAATGACAGTATAGCCGCCGCGCCGCGGGCCGTCCACTCTATACCATCACTCTTTATGCCACACAAATGTATTATATTGGAAATTATTTACAAATTACGTAAAATTATTATTATTTATAGAAAAATGAAGTTCACCATAACAGAAATGGTCATTCAGTAAGTTTTTATGGACTGAACTAAATTGAAAAGTATGCACCAAGTTTATGTTGAAACTATAATAACAATCTATAGAGTTTTAAAGTTGCTATAACTCTAATAATCTCATTATACAAAACAAAATCTAAAGTAAACAAAATCAAAGCGAAAACTAACAGACAGACACGCAAATAGGCGCTCGTTTTGTGCAAATAACTCGTTACAATGTCACATCGCCGGCCGCCTGTCACGGCGCGCTGCAATTAATGCCAGTGGAAAATTAAATTAGAACACGCGCACGGCGTGTAACCCGGGGGAGGGCGAGCGACCAGTATACCAAGAGCCCTCGTCACTACAAGCACAATGTAAAACAACCTCTATAATTAGGAAAATAAGACTGAAATGCGGATGAAACAAGGGGGCAATTACACAAGTCGTGTTGGCAGCCATTTTGCTTAGCACGCTAATTACGGGTCCCTTCGTAGTCATTTCATCGACTACGAGGAGCGTCTTTTTGCTGATTACACTGCGGTTTGTGTTTTTCGAATTAGCACTTCCATCGCTTCCGTTGCTCGCGTGGTCTATTGTTATAGATGATTATTGGTTGCTACGCCCACAGGTTGTGCGCGGACAGTTGCTAATAGTTGTTCAGACACATGTAATCAGCCGTGTATATGCAGGAAGTTAACTGCAGTTCTACTGACCAACCGGTGTCCTTTATGTAGGTAATAAATAAGGAAGCTTCATGTTAAGTTAAGAGAATCGATAACTTAATTCAAAAAAATTCAATTCTAAATGTCTCTTCTTATCTAAGTTCTAGCTTTAGCCCGCTTCTCCGACCGCGTGGGATAAAAAAAACAAAAGTGAGAAGCCTATGTGTTCTTCCAGTCTATCCTCTACATCTATACCAAATTTCATTAAAATCAGATCAGCCGTTTAGGCTACAAACTCTAACAAACATTCATCCATCCATCTAAACATTCACATTTATAATATGTATATTAGTAAGATTAAGGTACTTACAAATGTCGTAGAATTTGTTAATTTTTCAATACCATCTTTTGTCTTTTTTTATAATCTTCATGAAGCCAGGAACTAAGTTTCCCACCTTTAAACATAACCTAGATTGTCCATTTGTTGTTGTCGATAACAAAATATCAATGATTAAAATTGTAGCAGTTCATGATAACTAAAGTAAACCGTTTAAAATTGAGCGTGGCAATCATATCCAAAATAGTCTTCGTATCCTCGGATAGTTTAATGGAGACCATGGTTGATTGGAACCAATCAAATGATGTAGTTTATTGTCGTTTTTCGATGTTGCCGGGTGTCCGTTAGTACCCGTGGCCTTGGTACTCGGTCGGTTTAATCCTTCATGACCAATCGAAGGTTAACCACGGTGCGTACTGATTGGGTACCTAACAGATACCACAACGAAAGGAAGCTGTGCTCGAGATCGAGGCCTATTTTCTATGGGTAATAACGGTTATGGAATATTTGGAAAATTGGAACTTCAGGATTT